>JARGCV010000003.1:3427500-3657500 GCA_034064705.1 Bothrops alternatus | reverse complement strand
AAAAAACATATAAATTTAATATATTCCATTTCTATCATAAATTTCTGTTAAACCTATTTTAAGACTTTGTCAATTTCATTCCAAACTCTCCCCGATACATATACCATGATATTTATGAGATGTTACCATACATTCTTTTTACATTCATATATACAATACTTTTAATGAAATGAGATAAATACCTACACATAACTTTTGGTGTTGCTCGCCCATTTCCCCTTTCACCACATCCACACTCCTTCTTCTCTACCTTCTTTCTCCCTTTCTTCTCTTCCCTACTTCCCTCTTCCCCTCTTCACCACTCTCCTTCCCTTTCTCTCCCTTTCTCCTCTTCTCCTCCAACCTTCCTACTTCCTTCTCCCCTCCTTTACTCTTTTCTCTCTCCTCTCCTTTCTTCCCTCTCATCCCTCTTCAAATACAGTTCAGGGGTAATGTCCGAGCAACTCCTCTCTCCAAATTTCCCTATCTGTATTATACATTAATACTTCTATTTTATCTAATCTTCTCGGTATATACTTCTTTTTAAAAAAATAAAAAATAATTTTTTTACTGATTTTTCCCATCTTTCCCCAAAAGCTTAGGACACAATGTGGTGATAAGGATGCCCAATCATTCAAAGACAAAGTCATATAAATATAGCTCAAATTGAATATGGTATTGCTTATTAAAATTTATACAATTTTAAGTAAAGTTCAATCAAACAAAAATCATCAAACACATGCGATTATAATTTATATCCTGTTTTTAGGCTATACTAATTACAGTTGTCATACTCCAATTACATTTTAGTAAGTATATAGTTGTGATTTCAGGTATCCTTAATACAAGATCGTTCATTGAGGCAGATTTTTTTTCCTTATCACAAATAGCTCTTCCTCTCTCTCTATTACAACATAGTTATTATATTTAAAATAATAATATAAGTCCAACGAATACAGTTCTATTTTTAAGAATATATTCTATCATTTCATCAATCTACATCTATAAAAAAATCTTTTTAAGGCCTTAATAAAGTTTATATCTTCAAATACTTATCAACTATAATATCAGGAAATTCTCATCTTTCATTCCTAATTAAATCAGACATATTCTCTTTCTCTATTACAACATAATTATCAAATTTAAAATTACTATATAAGTAAAAAAATAATAAAATAAAATAAAAAATACATTTCCATTTTTTTTTTAAAAAAAAGATATATTCAATCATTTCGTCAATCTACATCTATAAGGTCTTTTTGTCCTCTAGAAAGATGTACTCCCTCAAATAATTATCAACCATGGTAACAGTAAATTTACATCCTTCATTCATCATTAAATCAGACACAATTTCTAAAGCCTTTTTAACCCGTCAAATAACATTTTATGTCACATTTAAACCTGACTCTAGCTTTCTTTCTATGCCAATTTGGTTCCCATAATAAGGCTTTTTGGTTATCAAACCTCAAGATTTGATTACGAGGATTCCTAACCGGTTCAAACTGAACAAATTTTCATTCCCTTTCCTCTTTATTGTAATTTCCGAAAAATTGTGTCTGGGTATCAATCTTTGTTATTTTTTGGTAGTTGAGTTGAGTCAATTACAGTTATTTCTTGGTCATCAAAATAGTTCAATCACTTATGATTTAAAGGAGAAACCTATTTAAAAAATAACTCTATAATCCTAAATATTCAGTGGTATAAAGAGTTAATTTTATTAACAATAAGTGAATTACTTATTGATGCCGATTAGCTGTGGACTATTATAATGAAATATGGTTACCATTCATTCAAATGTTTCTGTAGAATCTAAATGAAACTGAATATATTCCTGTATAGTTTTTCTTGTTTTGTTTTATGTTATTTTATGTTATTTACTCTTTCTCTTTGTTTTTTTGAACTTAATAAAAATAAAAAAATGAAAAAAAATTGTCCAGCAATTGTAGGTGACGTGTAGCATTAGTTGATTCAGTGGTTTCCACATTTTCTCTCAATGCAGATTCACAATTAGGTTGTAAGAATAGTGTCTCTGTCTCTTTAAGTTGTAAGTAGGTCTGTTCAAGACTATTCTGTTCATCTTCTATTGTTCCTTGTTCCATAACTTGGTTCATTATTAGATTCCAAGGTGGCATCTTTGGATTTTCTCCAAAATTTCCAATAAGTTTTGAAATCTTCTCTAACTTCTAATACTTTTTCCAGTATTAAATCATAGTCAAGATGTGAATAACTTTCAGCCATTTTGGTGGTAGCTTTGCCTATTCCTTTATTAGAGACTACTTGAGAAAGATCCACAAATATCCGCCTCCAATGGTCTAATAGCCAGTTTCACCACCCAGCTGTCCAGTTATCTTTTCTCTTTTATTATCACATAAATCCAATCCCTCTTCAGATAACAGGGAGAAATACAGTTAGAGTTTTGCTTTTTCACCACCAGATGTCCTCAGTGGACTATAAAGCCTTTTTCTTCTTCTTTTTTTCCCAAGTTAATCAAGTTAAAGAAAGAAAAAAGGGAAAGTTTTCTCTCTTTCTTTTTTAAAAAAAAATCAACAAAAAATGTTTCCTACATTATCAGATTAAAAAAGGAAAGTATACAATGTCCCTTTTTTCCTTCTTTTCCCCTGAAATCCACCCAACAGAAGTCAAATAGTAAAAAAAACAAACAACCACACACAAAAAAAATAATCTTTTTCTTTTTAGCTCTTCTTTTCATATATAGGCAGCCGCAGCTTTCTTAATAAAGGAAAATAGAAACTCTTTACAGGAAAAGTCAGGATAGCAAGGGAAGGAAAAGTCTCACCTGGATTCACCACGGTGGTTCTTCATGCTTAGTTGTTCTTGTGACTTGCGGTTGGTGCAGCTAGGTGATCGGCCACTTTATGGCCGATCTTCTCTGTCGGCCCTCAGAGTCAGCTCGGACAGCTAGAGGGGCCGCCACTCCTCTGCAGCCGAGCGCAGCCTCCTTGACGGTAGTCGTGCCCTCCAGGTGTGACTTTCGACCCCCGCAGGGGTCTACTGGCCCTGGGAAACTAGCCGAACGAGGAGACAAGTCTCCCCATGCGGCTAGAGGTGCCACGATCCGGAACCGGAAGTCAGAAATGTGAAGCTGTTAATGGAATGATTCAGGTCAAACACAAGTTACTTTAAAATATTAGGATCTTCTCATATTCTAACTTTTGAAATCCCCAAACACAATAGGAAGAACAGCAAACATGAGGACAAAATATTAGTCTGTTTTGAAGGGTATAAGATTCAACAATTTCAGCTGATTTCTAGAGATCTGGCTTGCGAGAGGCTGGTTTAGAAATTTTACAAGCTATGGCTGTATCCCAGATATGAATTTAAAAATCTGTTGCTATCATTAAAGATATTATTTGAGCAACATTTTCTTAATTATCCCAGGAGGAAAATTAAAGGTATTATTTGAGAATGTCAGGCAGAGAATGATATTCTTCAAATTACTAGCACAAGTTGATTGAGTAGATAAGTGTGGGGAAGGTTGGTATTTGAATTTACTATAAGCAATTCTGAACCACACAGTTTTTGTTTATTATTAGGAAATGGGACAGAATTTCTGTTGTTACTTTCCTGGATAATCAAATTGATATTTAGTAAGCCAAATATGAACTTTATGGTAGGTTTGAAAGTTTATGTCTTCAATTAATTCCTGAATAACCACAATTTTAAAAGAAAAAATTATCCTCCATATGTGTTTATCATGTCTGGTGAAAAAAGATAAATAGTACTTTTAGGTTCCCAGGTATTCTAATTTTATATTTTAAACAATAATAGTATGTGTCCTGAGTGTGGAAACTCCATAAGATCAAATGGAACCCAGCCACTTCAGCAGTATCCCTTGCTTGCTTGCAAATTAAAAAAAAAAGTCAAGAGGAGGGGTCTTCAAACATGGCCTTTTTATGACTTGTGGACTTCAACTCCCAGAATTCCTCAGCCAGCATGCCTGGCTGAGGAATTCTGGTGGTTGAAGTCCACAACTCATAAAAAGGCCAAGTTTGAAGACCCCCTAGTCAAGAGCAAAATGCAAATTTCCTTCGTGAGCAAGAGGAATCTCTCGTCTGGTGGAATAAATGCACCCAGGCTGAACCATGGTAGGGAGTATCAATGAATTTATATAGGCACATTTGAATTTTTTCTGGAGGCACTTGTAGATGAATAGTTCTCTGTGTTTACATATTACAGCTCTAGCATTGAGAAAAGTTTTTATGGAGCTGGAACCTTCAGGGAACCTAGTGCCTTTGTACAGCCTTTTGATTTTATAAGACGATCCCATTGGCACACTTTGCACTGTTACATTTATACATAAAGGTATCTTACTACTTTTCCATTCATCAAAGTGACTGGTGCTGTCACTTGTTTTAAAGCTAGCTGGAGTGTAATGATAAAATTTTGAGTCGTTCTTCTGATTCTTTAAAAAGTAAGCCTTAGTGGAGATTGAACTAATTACAGATTAATTTAGATATGTCTTTCAAAATATTAAAAATCAGATGGCCACAGAATTCCTACAGATCACATTCCAGAATTTGCAGAACATGCCAAGGAACGGCATATATTAATATATAGTATAAATCAAAACCAATAAATTGTCCAGTTTAGGCATTGAGAAATCCAGAGGATAATGATGGGAATAAACAAACATTTAAAAAAAAACCACCTGGCTGATATATAGTCCTGGGAACAAAGTCCCTTTAAGAAATTGGGACTTGCTTTTTATAAATATGCATAGGACTGTGCTATTACTCTGAGAAGATAAGTTTTGTACCACACATGAGCAAACCTATTGAGATTTGCAGATGCAGCACACAAAATTGGTGTTAAGGTTGTAAATGTAAGTACCGATATTTATGACACACTTTCAAATGGCCATTTTCAGAAATAGAATTGCCTTTGCAATAAGTGTATAAATTGTTTCCACACTGCCCATTGCCACAGTTAATAATCTTACAGCTTGTGCATAACCTCTTGGCAAATTCATCCTTTGACTCACTTGCTTCTTTTTTTAGAATGCATGTTACTTTTAATAAAAATAAATACTCGTGTTTTCATGCAGAATTTTGTCTCTATGAAATACAATCCTTGACATACTGTAATTTAAATGATGTCTGAATGTATTTGCCTAGATTCATATTTTACATTCTGCCTTGTGAATGTTAAACACTCCTGGTATTTGAAACCAAACATCTTTGCTCCAGACTTAAATATCTTTCAGCAAATATAATGGTTCATATAATGCAGGGCATACAATGTAGTGGTTAAAGGATCCAGGCTAGCAACTGGGAGCCTGTGAATTCTAGTTCTGCTTTAGGCACAAAACCAACTGGATGGATGATCTTGAGCCAGTCACTCTCCTTCATCCTTATGAAAGAGGCAATGGTAAGCAAAAACAACAAAACCATGCATTTCCAAGCAATCACCACTAGTCAAGACAGATTCAAAGGCTTTTTTAAAAAAATGTGATAATGTAATATAGATAATATAGGGGGTACCTTGCTCAATAGTAGTAATTGTGAGAGGGATCTCGGAGTCCTAGTGGACAATCATTTAAATATGAGCCAGCAGTGTGCTGCAGCTGCCAAAAAAGCCAACACAGTGCTGCATTAACAGAGGGATAGAATCAAGATCACGTGAAGTATTAATACCACTTTACAATGCCTTGGTAAGGCCACACTTTGAATACTGCATCCAGTTTTGGTCACCACGATGTAAAAAAGATGCTGAGACTCTAGAAAGAGTACAGAGAAGAGCAACAAAGATGATTAGGGGACTGGAGGCTAAAACATATAAGGAACGGTTGCTGGAATTGGGTATGTCTAATTTAACAAAGAGAAGGATGAGGGGAGATATGATAGCAGTGCTCCAATATCTCAGGGGTTGCCACAAAGAAGAGGGAGCCAAGCTATTCTCCAAGGCGCCTGAAGGCAGGACAAGAAGCAATGGATGGAAACTGATCAAGGAGAGAAGCAACTTAGAACTAAGGACAAACTTCCTGACAGTTAGAACAATTAACCAATGGAACAACCTGCCTCCAGAAGCGGTGAATGCTCCAACACTGGAAGTTTTTAAGAAGTCCTAAATGGTGTAGGGTTCCTGCCTGAGCAGGGGGTTGGACTCGATGACTTCCAAGGTCCCTTCCAACATTATTATTATTATTATTATTATTATTATTATTATTATTATTATTATTATTATTATTATTATTGTTATTGTTATTGTTGTTGTTGTTGTTGTTGTTGTTGTTGTTGTTGTTATCAGGGCGATCGCCACCATTGTATGTACTCCAGCTGCATGTAGATTTCTAATTTCTGATTTCTAAGTAGTTGTCTTGAAAAACATAAGAAGTTAAAAATCATTAAAGCAATGCCAGAATAAAAATAAGAAGATAAAGATAATGAATTATTAACAAAAGACTCTAAGGCAGTACTCTGGAATGATAGAACCCATGTAAATGCTATTAAGACAAGTAACAGGTTCCTGAAGCAGCTTGTGAGAAGCAAAAGGAACCAGCCAGAAGCAAGAGACCTGCCTGGATACAAGAGAATCTCCTTAGAGCAGACATGTCAAACTTGTGACGTCACGTGACATCGCACGACATATCGAAACTTTTTCCCTAATGCCAGCAATGGGGTGGGTGCAGTTTCCTCATGACGCATCCAGTCTGCAAGCTGGCAGTTTGATGCCCCTGCCTTAGAGCAAACCTAAATTTTTGGAATAGACTAGATAGCATTACCAGAAGAAGAACAAAAGCAAAATATTACTTCTGTCTGATGTGAGAAAGCAATATACACTAAAAGGCAACAACACTGCAAAGTATCCATAACTATAATTCTTTGCCCTGGTTAGTTAAAACAAAGCAAACAAACAAACAAACAGATAAACAAACAGAAACAAGGATAGATTACGCAACCAACAGAATTTCTTTCTGAATGTAAACATGCAAAAATATATATTCATCTCTGTTCCAGAAGTCTAATGGCTTCTAATAGGCTTCCCAGGGAGTCAAAATAGGTTTTTCAGGAATGGGGAGAGGATAATTGGAGAATATTTTTTCTGCATACTATTTTTAAAATGCAAATCTGCCGAAATAAGCAGAGAAGCTATGTTAGGAAAAAAATGTTTGAAACACCCACTCATCCTTGGACCTACACATAAGGAAAACTACAAACACCATACATATATAAGGAAAAATGCACATGAGAATAAAGTGTGTATTTCATTGAGAAAGGGAACATCTGTGCATAATTGAACGCATTCATTTTTTTTCACATATGTCTAGCCTGTTTCTCCTTACAGAAAACTTCAGGACAGTTTGTCATGACCATAAAACCCTTCAGAATAACAGCCGAGCAAAGTGCATAGCTGAAAATAAAACAAAAAGAACTTAAAGAAACACCATTAGAATACAGCCATTAAAGAGAGTTGATGGCTAAGGAAGGCCAACTTTAAAAAAGTGATACTTAAGATTCTCTATAATGTGATATCACTGGTTTTATATCCCTTCAAGTAAAGTGACAAAGAATTCAAGACCTCCCCCTAATATACTAGATTTATTCATTCCTATTCTACAAAATGATCCATACTTGAGTAGTTTTTTTTCTATTTTATCCAGAGATGGATACCTATCTATCTTTGGCGTCAGTAGAAAACTACCTATCTATCTCTGAATTCAACTCTTGACTCCTCAGGACCTTTATATAATCCAATCATTTCCAATTGATTGATTGCTTAGTTGACAAGCACATAGAATCCTATTATTTTTATTTGATCTCTGGCTGGATCTATCCCATTAACTGTTAAAGCATTGTCTTTAATTTACAGGTTTGAGGATGGATGCAAATGAATACTATTAAACTTTCTTATCTCTTCTGACTAATGATATAACAATTTAAAAAACTGTCATATCAACAACTAAAGAATGAAAGAGGAAATCTCTACCAGGGGAGATATCTGATAACACTTGGCTTCTACATGCCAATGAAGACATAAGTGATTTACATTTACAATTGTTGGTTGACTTACTTGATGTAGAGTCAGGTAAATTGTCTTTAATACCATAGCGATGGAGATGCATGCTGCATTAACAAATAGGGCGTTCTATTTCCATGCAGTTAAGTATAAAAACTCAAATGCACAACAGATTTATAGCGGAGAAAAATAAGATTTGCAAAACAGATTAGCATGGTTTATTAAGGGCATGTAAGTAGAATTTTCAGTGGAAATTTTATGCAGCAGAGTAGCAAGAAAAGGAAATGAAAGCATCATGTTTATGATTAGTTAGGTTCTAAGAATCAGAGTTTGAATTTGGATTTCTGGCTTATTTTAATTATTCCCAAATGTGTGAAATTAATTGGCCTGACATATAAGGCATATTACAGATCAGCTCTAAAATGTTTGATTGCTTTTTTGCAATAAGCCCAGCTAGTTTTCTGCTTGTATTAGATTTAAATAGCTTTGTGTTAAGCCTTCCCCAGATTGTTTCTGTGCCAATGTATTGGACTATATCTTTGCTTATCCCAGCTAGTTTAGCCAAGATGTGATTCTAAGCATCGGGTTCTGTATTTAGACAATTATAAGTAGCACTTAGTGATGATATGATTTGATTCTTTTGGTTAAGTGCCAAAGATAACTTTTCATTTATTGAAAGGCTGCCATGTATTTAATGAATGTTGAGGGTGACTGTAGCATAGAAACTATAGTCTGTAGTTTCCATGCTGCAGTCACAATGTTTTTCCTATATCTTAGTTTCAAAAGCAGTTTACCATGTGGTCATCAGAGTATGAAAGAGAAGCATATTAGCTGCTGAGTGAGAAAAACAAATCTATTCTTTCATTAACATTCCAACTCATATGATTCTCTGGAGCCTATCCACAATGTAGCAATACATGGCAGAAAGTAGTACCTGTGTATACTCACTTGCCAAAATTCTTATCTCATCTGATTTTAATTTTGTTTAGGTTCTTAAAAACTAAACATTATAATGGCAATAGCCTTAGACTTGATAATGAAGCTATTGTATGAGCAACCATCAACAGTAGAGAAACAAGCAGTCAAGAAATACACCACAGACCAGCACTTACTAGAGCAGCCATGAAGGTCTTCAAAAAGATTGTTAGATGCTGTGATGTGTTTATTCCTATAAAAATCAGAAGGGTGCAAGCAATGGTATTCCCCATGACAGTCCTGGAAAGTGAACATTGAACTTTGAAGAAGATAAAGAAAAAAGTATTGATGTTTTTGAACTTTAGAGTTAGACTTAAAAATACCACAAAGGAAGCAAATGAATAGACTATCTAACAAATCAACCCAGAGCTTTCATTCAGATATGAAATAGGCTCGAATCTTACTGCATATACATTATGTGGAGACTAGCTCTTTGGAAAAGGCTCTAATACTAGGAAAGATGAAAAGAAAGACAAAAAGGAGATGACCAGCAGCTAGGTAGACCAACTCAGTTACACTGGCAATGGTTGCGCTGTTTGGAAGATCTGGAAGACCACAGGTTGTCATGGAGAAAATCTGTGTATGTGGTTTCAATCAATTAACCAACCAACCAATCAAACATTCTAAATGGGAAGCCGATGGGGAAAAAACAACAACATTCTAGTGTTATCATTTTTGAATGATAATGAATTTTTGAATGATAACACTGATGAGATTTTCATCAACATTCTAAGAAAATTAAAAGGTGAATAGCTGTACCCCAGTACTTTTTTAAAAGTTGTCCCCTTCAAATTCTCCTTTCCCAAAACAAAGATTCATCAAGGTGGTAGTGAGCACTGATGGATTTTGCTAGATGGAATGGTGGGAGATAATCCCAACAGTTTTCATCTTAGTTAATAGGTATTTGTTTTGGAACTCAAGACACCCAGAACCATTATTCTGTGAACAAGCAAACTCACAATCTTTAAAAATTTTAAGTATATATGAATGGAATGGAAAAAATATAATGGAACTAGAATAAAACTACTCCATGAGGATATGTTAATATATATATATATATTATTATATATATATGTGTGTGTGTGTGTGTGTGTGTGTGTGTGTGTGTCAAGTGGTTATTTTTTAGATTGCACCCTGTAAACCCAAATATGGGAGGAAGAAATCATTCTTTCCTTTGCTTGTTTCAGCTCAACCCAGAGCCATCTGCAAGCACAAATATATATATGTTTTTAAAATTGTTAACAAAGAAATAAGGGATTTCTGAGATAGCTATTTCGAGTTATTTAACTCTCTTCAGTCAGAACTCACCACTTGACACACATATTCACTCCCTGACTGTTAACAAAGCGGGAGAGAGCCTGTGGCTTGAGGCTAAAGCTTCTGCCTAGCATGCAGACTGCACAGGTTCGAATCCCGGAAAGGGTGAGTTCTGACTGAAGAGAGTTAAATAACTCGAAATAGCTATCTCAGAAATCCCTTATTTCTTTGTTAACAATTTTAATATATATATAAACATATATATATGTATATCACTTGAAACTTTCTGACATAACGTACATGAATGCATCTAACTTGTTTCAAACACAGATAAAAACCTCAGTTTCTTTTGTTACTTGGTAGCATAAGATATTGTACTACTGTCTTAAACATTTTTCCAAATCCTTTTAATGGCAAACTCACTTTCTTGCTCATTTTTTTAAACAAACCACCTCTCAGCCACTTTTGAAACTTTTAAGTAATCTCAGAGCAAACAGGAAATTAATTTATATAAGATTCTTGAAACTCAGAATTGGAATGAGTAGAGCAAAGCAGGGAATACTTTACTGGTGAACTATTCAGCAAAATCTGGTGATTATTACCTGAATTCTGATTCATGAGAAATGGAAAATAATGTGGGAGCAGTATCATTCAATAAAATACTTTCAAGAGTTTGTATTGTGAGCCCACCTGAGCCTATATGGAATGACAGCAACCCAGCAAAACAGATTTTTTTTCCTCTTCTCTAACTAGTTTGAAGGAAGAGCACAGAAGGAAAGAGAGCAAGAAGCCCCATTACATAACTGGAAACCCTCTTGTTTGATGCTGGATATATGCTTACATTCTTAATTAAGAGTTTGTGCATTGCACATTTAAAAACATGCCAGTAGCTCATGGGAAATCTAATGAGTAATTGAATAAGCCATGGACACTTGGTCAGTCAATCCCCTCATTAGATTGGTTGTCAAGAACATTTATCCCACATTTAATGTTACCATTTTGTAAAAGACAAATTTATTTGGCATAGCAATTGAAGCTTTTGATATGCAATATATACTAGATACCAGCACTAATGAGTCATCTATTTAAATAACTGACTGTTTTAAAGACTTCAAAACTAGTTAGGAAAGAAGCAAAGCTAATTATGCCAGATTTATAAGTAGTGAAGAGACTACCTTTAAGTTAATTATGTTTTTATAAGAGTTATCTATTCATTATATTACTCTGAAATCTTTCTTTCTTTCTTTCTTTCTTTCTTTCATCTCTGAATGGAAATAACACACATAAAAACAGCAGGGTAAAAACATCAATCACAAATCAGCAAAAAAAATGCAGGAGTTAAGTCACACTTCCTGATTGGTGAGGTGGAAATCTGGTCCACATTTCCTTGGGATCCACAGTAACTAAACTCAGAACAGATTTACCTTGCTACACTGTATATATGTACAGAAATATGAAATTGTGCACCCAACTTGCAATTAATTGCATCCAGTGTTAATTGTATAATTTCATACCTTTCTGCATAATATGCAGATTTTTTTCTGGATAGAAAGAATTTGTGATTTCAAGGTGATAGTGAAATAACTGTGGAGGAAACAAAACAGATTGATTTAGTCATACCTACCACTTAATGGAAAGGATGTTCTTTTTCAATTAAAAATGTATATTATTGTGATTAAAAAAGGTGTATTTTAACTGTTGGAATAGGCTGTAATTTTGGTTTGGGAAATACAGTCAAAGTGCATGATTATTCATATTTATGTCACAATCCTATAAAGTAATCTACGTTTATTCCATGTATAGAGCTGGCCTGAAAGATAGCATCTTGCTCAAAGCTATTTAAAATGATGATAATCATTTTTAAACAGAAGCTTTTTATGCTTAGGTTCTGCATGAACAGAACCTGCCTGAGGAATGATGTAAACATTTTGGATGCCAGAAGAAAACATATTAAATATAATGATGATTATGATCACCATCACCACCACCACCATCATCACCATCATCATCATCATTATCATCCTCATCAATTTTAGCCGTTATCTATCTCCTGCAGGATGGATGTATCCACATGCTTCCAACCAATATGGTCTTGAGCTTTCTTTTGCCAATTGAGACCACAATACTTGTTGATGTCATCAAACCATCTTGTTTTAAGTGTCTTTCGTGGACACTTTTTATCAAGTAGAATCCATTCTATGACTTCCTTGGTCCACCTGCCATCTGTTCTTCTTGCTATGTGATCAGCCTAAAGAGCACATTTTGTTGCTCTAAGACTATCTTTCCCCAACATCAAAACATGGATGAATGGTTTCACTTTAAGTGAAATGAAGCAAAAATAAAAGAAAAAAGGATAAAGGGATAAGAAAATATAAAATATTAATCATAGTTGAATACACTATGTTGCAGTTGAATTCCCACATCCAGAGAGGAGGATTTTAATAAATAGTAAACCATGGAATGCAGATGTTTTTCAAGTTCTATATTGTAATTATTTTGTATAAAAAGAAAGAAATACAGAAGTGAAGGACATAGATTTGTTTCCATTGTTCTGTATTATGAGCACTTTACTTGCATTTGAGATTAGTTTATGGTTACAAATGCACTTACCTCTATTTTTATGATACCAGAAGTAGAGTTAGTCCTAGAAATGTTTTGAAATTATGCAGACAAAAGATGCCATTTAGGGAACTATTATCAGCTCATATATTCTTGCTGTGGTTTCAACAGAAATAAGAATATTTGGAAAAACCTTTTATACTGTTTCTATCAGAAGAGAGTTGAGAATCAATAAAGTTTTCTATTTTCCACTATGCCATTCTGATTAGCAGGAGAAAAATCCTAAGAGTAAACTATCTTTGGTTGTCTGAAATTGAAAAAAAATCCATGGTGTCTCCATGTTCTACATAGCAAAAATTATTACTAAATGCATCTCAATTTCTATATAAAAGGAAATACATCCTTTCAATTACATACTTTTAAAAACTTCTGTATATATATAGACAACTACTGTGTCTCAAGCTGTGGGAAAAGACAAAAAACAACAACCCAATAACTTTCTTATAGCTAGAGAGCCAATGTAATGTAGTGGTTACAGGTCCTGGACTAGAAACTGGATGCTTTCTCTTACTTTAGGCATGAAGTCAGCTGGGTGACTTCGGGCTGATTACTTTTTTCAGTTCTTGGAAGAAGGTTACTGCATGGACTTGTCCTGGCAGTTGTCAGGCATTAAAAGAAAGAAATAGAGTGATATCTTATATAATAAGCAATGATCTTGAAGAAGATAACTTTTATAAGACATCTTTTCCTTAACTTGGAAATTAAATGTAATTCAAGAGGAGGAGGAGGAAGAGGAGGAGGAGGATCCCATCCTATTAGTTCCACCAGGAATTTACATTATAGTTCCTGTCTGTAAAAGAGTTCCATCTGAAAGAACTGAGAAGATGTATTCCTGTGATTCCCAGCATCTAGAACACAATTCTCCCTAAGATGAGCTAGCCCCATCCCTGCTATTCTTCTGGAAAGCTTTAAAAGGTGATTTTTCTAACCACCTTGCAAATTCCATGAGCAGTCTATAAGATGGCTGTACAGTGATTAGCTGATTGTTATTCTCCCACAATTTTGTCTTGTTATTTATCTTCAATTGATTTTATTGGGTGTTATATCATTTATAAGTCTGTATTGGTTGAAAAACTGAGCCTTGGGATTCCATGCAGTACCAGATATATACAAAAAATGAAGAAGGTAAAAGAACACAAGAAAGATCCAGAAGATGGACTGACAACATCAAAGACATGCTACACTTGCATTAAAAAAAAAAATAGTTGAGGCCACCAGAAGAGCAAGAACCAGAACTTTGTATCTCCCTCAACATCCGAAGCTGTAAAAGAGGAAGAAGAAAAGAAGAAGAGTTGGTTGTACACTGCCAAGAGTCGCATTTAGTGAGACAGGCAACTATATACATTTGCCAAATAAACAAATCAATAAATAATGGAATGAAAATTATGCAATATTCTACAGTAATTCAAATACAGAAATTTTCTTGCTAGGGTAGGAAGCTTACAAAAAATTGTTCTTGCATTGGCTTTAGGTTTTTATTTTCCCTATAAAAAACAGCAGCTGATATGATAAAATTGCTGTTGCCAGAGGCAAGGAAGTTTGGAGGAAAAAAGGCAAATCCCAAGTGGCCTCTTAGAGAAAAGCAGAGAAGGTAGTGTTATTAAAACAATTTTATTTCTGCCAATTTAAATCTAACTGGAAAAGCTAGACTAAAAATGTCTGAACAGTAAGAGAATTCTTCCCACTAGATGATAAACATGTTCTTCTCATGTGAGGCTAAGTGGATCTGCCAACCAAAGATCACAGATTAGTGTGTTTGATAATGTTTGTGCTCTGTGGGGTTTCTTTATAAGTGAGATGTGATATGCCCCAATTTCTTCATGGCAGAAAATCTTATAAAATTATCGATTATGAATCCATAATATAGTTTAGAGCAAACCAAATGCCCAGTGACTTTGCAATATACACATATGAACTGCTTCCATGTGCTCAAGGAAAACACTGAAATTTAATAGTTTTGTTAATCATTTTGCTTATGTATGGAAAGAAGAAGAAGAAGAAGAAGAAGAAGAAGAAGAAGAAGAAGAAGAAGAAGAAGAAGAAGAAGAAGAAGAAGAAGAAGAAGAAGAAGAAGAAGAAGAAGAAGAAGAAGAAGAAGAAGGAGGAGGAGGAGGAGGAGGAGGAGGAGGAGGAGGAGGAGGAGGAGGAGGAGGAGGAGGAGAAGAAGAAGAAGGAGGAGGAGGAGGAGGAGGAGGAGGAGAAGAAGAAGAAGAAGAAGAAGAAGAAGAAGAAGAAGAAGAAGAAGAAGAAGAAGAAGAAGAAGAAGAGGAAGAGGAAGAGGAAGAGGAAGAAGAAGAATGGTATAGGGTTTCCTGCTTGAGTAGGGATTTGGACTAGAAGGCCTTCAAGGTCCCTTCCAATCCTGTTCTTTGTTAACTAGAAGAGAGACTTTTTTCTGCTGTATTCCCTGCTTTATGGAATATTCTTCTCTCACAGATTAGAATGACCCCCGCTCCATTGGCTTTTCACAAAGCATAAAAATTTGGCACTATACCCAGGTCTGGGGCTTGGAATGTGCTAAGGCCTCATTACTTGGCTTTACTGTTAGTTGTTTCATCATGGCTGCTGTTTATACTTATTTTGTAGATATTTTTTTTGCTTTAATATCTTTTAAAATGTTTCAAGTGTTTTATAATTTTAGAACTGTAAACCATTCAGAGTCATTTGGTTGAGTTGGGAAGTGTAAGGACCTGCCTCAACTAGATCTCCCAAGAAAGAAGAACTTTTGAAACAGGCATTGAATAGAATAGAGCTGGAAGGGATCTTGGAGGTCTTCTAGTCCAGCCCCCTGCTCAAGCAGGAGGACCTATACCATCTCAGACAGGTGATTGTCCAGTCTCTTTTTAAAAACTTCCAGTGATGGAACACCCACGATTTTTGGGGGTAAGCTGTTTCACTGGTTGATCCTTTCAAAAGGATCTTTTTATTGAGAGCTAGTGATAGCAGGAAGGCAAAGCAAGGTCTGAGGATTTCACATGCGGAAGTTTACATCAAAATGCCCATTCAGGTCTCCTCTCTCCAGTGTTCAACCGTCTGTTTGAAATCCAGCCAATCCATAGGTAATAGGTTGTTCTGAGAACCTAATGATTTAGCGCAATTCTCAAGGTCTCTCTCAATTTCATTTCCCAACAGTCCTGGGCTCTGCTGTCTGGATATAAGACAGATGTTTTCAGTCCAGATTCCTTTCACATGGAAGGAGGACAAAGCAGAGCAAGGCAATTACATTCCCCAATGAACAAGCTCTCCCCCAACAGAATGGCAGGCCCCCAAAATGAATACATAGGTACAAGCAATAAACTGTAAGCAAATCCATTAGAGAGTCCTGACAGGCAGCTATAGAAATTGAATAAATACAATACAATACAATACAATACAATACAATACAATACAATACAATACAATACAATACAATACAATACAATACAATACAATACAATACAATACAATACAATACAATACAATACAATAAATATCTATTAACAATGTCTCCTAATGTGCTATTTCCCTGTTATATTTGAATTCCTGATTTTGGGAGTTTATATAGTTTCAGAATATAACTGAGATGAGGAGAGGGTTTTTATTACAAGAGAATATGAGCCAGTATTTGGAAATATATAGCTTAATGTTAATCTAGTTGTATAGGAGCCTCACATTGGCCCACACAATTTTGTCTAGAAATTGGAGATTCCTTTTTCCAACTTGGAAAACAAGTTAGTCATCAATGCTTGCTTCAGAAATATTTTTGAAAAAGTCAGTGCAAATATTTGAAATCTGAATATGGATGCCTTCATGAGCAGACAGTTATTCTAGAAGTTTATGGAGATGCATAAGAAAATTGTCATAACAGTGGATATACTTCATATCTTAATATCTCCCTATCCATTCCTCTGTTTGGTAATAATTTCATCTTTCATCACAATGTGCTCTTCTGAAATGTTTTGTGAGAGCACTATATTCAGAGCTGCATATTTTAACACATTTCACATAACCAACTGTCACATATGCAATGAATAAGGAAAGTTTGCCTATAAATGAAGAGTTTTACTTCTTTCATTGTTTAATTTGTATCATTTCAAAGCATAGGGTTCATTGGAGGACATTTTTTTTTTAAAAAAAAAGCATTTTGTAGAGTTAGAAGCATCGACTCTATTCTCCCATCAGAACTAATTTCACCCACTATTAGGTTAGGTTTAGTATTCAATGAACTGAAACTGAACAAAATTCAAAGTATGCAGACTTTCCAGAAGTGGTATGAAGTTCTTCATTTACTATTTGAAAACAGAATTAAACTTAAGAACAAAGTATTTACTGAGCCAAGCAACTGTTTTGGGTTGCTTTGCACAGCAGAAGTGACTTATGAACATATGCAATGCATTTTTTTTAGTTCAATTAGCTTTTAAGATTAGCCCTACTGTGATGTTTCATCAAGGTGGTGTAATATGCAATATGAGATGCTTCTCCCACAAGATTGTGATATACTGTGCCTCTGATGAGCAAACCACATATTATATAATTTGCTTCAATCAAACTCACCTGATGTATTATGACATATTGTGACATTTTTTTTGCCTTTGTGGAGCTGGCATGGGTGTGGCCTGCGCATGACACATCCGGCCCATGGGCTGCCAATTTGACCCCCCTGATCTAGGGAATCTGGTCTATTCACTAAGGCACTAAATTAGAAACTAAAAGATGGTGAGTTCTAGTCCTACATTAAGCATGAAAGCCAGCTGGGTGACTTTGAGCCAGTTACACTATCTCAAACCATGATGTCAGGTTCATGTCACAAGCTGGCTGAACAATTCCTGTCATAGCCAATAAATCAATATTAAAATTTAAGAAACTAAGACCTGAATTGGATTTCTAGTGCCCTGTTCATTTTTGTTGCTATTTTCTAAATAATCTTTTTTTCCCCTCAAACTTTCTTAAAATGGGAATCTACTATATTAAGACAGAGAATACAGTAGAACCATTATTTTAAGGCACAGAAAGCAGGAGTAAGAAAAATAGAGCAAAATGAATGGGGATAACTACAAATGCCAATGGGTAAGACCTTATGGGATAGAACTTTCAGAGAACCTAATGGTAGAAGAGTTACCCTTGGAAATTATACTGTCATTGACTCCTTAGCCATTTTGAGTGGCTTGCAAACAAAAAATAATGAGGGAGATGGGCACTTAAGAAATACGAAGTAAATAAATAATATTTAAAAAATAGAAAAAGACTATTGCATCCACTTTGGAACTGTTCCCTGTCAGTCTAAATCTTTGCATTGTGAAAGATGTCTATTAGGTAAAGGAAGAATTTAAAAATTCTTAAGAGGTTTTTTTTTTCTAAATTTGGCCCAAAGGCTTAATTTTGTGATCTTGAGCTAATACTACTGTGCTTGTCCTACCTCCTGGTCTTTTTAGTCAATGCTTTGAAAGCTACCAATTTGTAATATTGGGTTAAACTCATTCGGGAGAGGGGCGGTATAGAAATTTAATAAATAATAATAATAATAATAATAATAATAATTACCTCTGCTGCCATCACCTGCCATTGCTCAGATAGATTTCAGTTTTAAGCACTGTATGAATGGGCAAAAGAAGAACACAGCTTTTCTCCAAACGTGTTACTTTTACAAATAGATTTGCACAGACAGTGATTGTTTTTTTTTTCCCCAAACAATCTCTCTTACTAGTAATAAGAGCAAGGCTACAATTGATCCTTCCCACTGAACCTTTTTCCTTCCCAAATTGTTATGGATGGCACTTGTCTCCAAATGCTTACCATTTGAAAACAAAACAAAACAAAAAAGGTAAAAGCCAGAACTTCCAGGCGTCTTCTTCCAGTCTATCATTTTCTCCAACTTCCCTTCACAGACTCATCTCTAAAAGCCTTGCAATTTTCTTTAATGCCAGCTTTCCCACTGCCAAATTCAGCTGCCAGCATGCATTGGTCAAAGATTCCTGTCTCCATCTTGCTCAATCTCAACTCTGAGACATTTTAAAGAAACCCAGTTATATTACCTAGCCTGCCAGCATTCACTTGTGTCTATCTGGTGCCATAACAAAACTAGGAAAGCCACATTCTTCTAGCTTGCCATCCTACTCCCACCAATGACTACATCCTCATCCTGACTTAGATCCCAGACCCAAATCTGAAGGTCACTTACTCTCTACCTGCTTGTCTGGCTGTCAGGATTACTTTCTCTCCCTAATGCAGTTGCTCATCTATGAAAGTCACCTTCTCCTTGCTTGCCAGCTTTCTTTCACCAGCTCTACACCTGCTAGCCTGGCTTTATCAGTGTCCCCTGCCTGTTGTAATCATTCCAATTCTGTATCAATAGCCAGTCTGCCTCTCCACACGTGTTTTGTATTTGCATGTGCCAACCATGCCATGGGAACTGACATAAACTATAGATCTCAATGGTCCAATTAATAGTTATGAATATGATTTCTTGCTCTGTCTGTGCTTGCCAGCCTGAATGCACTGAAGCTTATCTTCCCCATCTGATGAAAACACTCAATTTGAACATTTCAGTGGCAATACAAGCCTGCTAGCCAAATTGCCTGCTTATGTTTTGTTCCAGTTGCTGTAAGTCACTAACTCAGGATTGCTTTTGCACCAATGCAGCTAAGCCATAGAGCCTGTCAGCCACCCCAGTGCCTATTTAATCAACTGTTGAGTGTCCTTGTACATCAGTTTCATGAGAGAAGTATACTTGTCCAGCCTAAGGCAGATGTGCCAAGCTTGGTGGCCAAGAAAGCAAGTAGGCAAAGGGTAATTCTAAGAAGTTTCTCAACTTGCCAGCAATTTGTTCCAACACAGGAAAGCTAATGTTGAAATGGTTATTTCCAGAAAGGGCTAACAACAAGGTTTAAAGCAGGGGTTGGGTGACTCTTCTACCATTATGATCTCTGGGAGTTCTGTTACATATGTAATTTCTGGTCATTCCCATTCATTTTATTCTGTGCCTTAAAATAATGGAAGAAGGATTTTTTTTTAAAAAAAGAAAAGTACTTTTTACTATTTCATCCCATTCTCCCAAAAAATGAAGTACTTGCAGTTGTTCTGATGCTTTCCCTATCTTTAAAACTTTTATTAAATCCAATAACAAATTAGGTTAAATCAATTTTTTTTATTTTCAAGTTTCATATTGCAAAAATGGAATAGATATTTTTTCCATCTTCAAATTATGAGTCTCAAACCTGGATAAAATCTTGGCTGATTTGCAACACTCTTACAGCTTTGATCTACTTCTTACAAGGCAATTTGGTTGTTTTGTTGTTGTTGTTCTTGTTTTGGCCTGTCACATTGTTCTATAGATCTAAAAAGAATAGAAAAAAATCACTAGACTGGTGATGTATGGCAAAAAAACGTATGAAATGTATTTTCTTTTGCTTTGTTTCTTTCTTTGTTTTTAATGGGAGATTCTTTGTATCTCTGATGCTTCCTGGAATGACTAGTTTTGGATATTCCAGGAATCATATCAAAGAAGAAATAGCCTTTGCAAACAGCATCATGGTATTGTATGCCAAACATTTAAACTGTTAAACATGTTTTTTTTTTACATTTAGAACACAGAATCTTAGGGCTAGAAGAGACATCAGACATTTTCTAGTCCTGTGGTAGCGAACCTATGGGACAAGTGCCACAGGTGGCACACAGAGCCCTTTCTGTGGGCACGTGCTCCTTCATCCCAGTCCTAGGCCTTCAGCTGTGTTTTATAAAACCTTTTCACTTTAAGCCTCTGCCGCTGTGTGCAAAAAAAAAAGGGTCAATCAATCAATCAATTTCAACTTGTTGCGGGAAAAACCGCAAAGTTGGAATTGATTAATTGAACTTTTTAGTCTCACCTGGTCTGCCGTTACGACCAAAGCTGTGCCCACCCACTTGGCCACACCCACCCAATGGGCCATGCCCACCCAGCATCCGATGATATATAAGTGGGTTTGGGGTTGCAGTTTGGGCACTCGGTCTCTAAAAGGTTCGCCATCGCTGTTCTAGTCCAACCCTCAAGGCAGGAGTCTTTATATCATTTTGGTCAAATGGTTATCAGGTCTATGTTTGAAAACTTTCAGTGGTGGAGCACCCACATCCCAGGGAGGCAAACTATTCCATTGATTAACTGTCAGAAAATTTCTCCTTACTTCTAGGTTGTATCTCTCTTTGACAAGCTTTCAACCATCACTTCTTGTCCTTCTACTGGTGCCTTAGAGCAGGGCTTTTCAACCTTTTCACAGATTGTACCACTTTTAGGACATGACAATATTAGAGTACCACCAGTGCTAGCAAGGTGTCAAAAATTTGATGACTAAAAGGGGGGATTTTGGATTTTACTGGTTAGATTCATTTGTTGTTATAGAAATGGCTAGTTTATATATTTAGAAAAGTAAAAAGTTGAGGTTCAATGTTAATGTGTCCTTCTATGGCAACCGAGGAAGTCAAAAGTCAATGCCTTTTCTTCTTTTTTTCCCTTCTCCCCCTCACTTTTTCCTTTTTCTCTCACTCTTTGCTTGCAAAGGCCCTCCTCACTCTCACTCTTTGCTTGCAAAATCTCCTCACTCACTCTCTCACTCACTCACCCTTTGCTCGCAAAAGCCCCCCTCTCATACTCACTCTCTCACTCTTTGCTCGCAAAAGCCTCTCTCTCTCTCACACACACACACACACACTCATTCACTCACACTTTGCTTGCAAAAGTTTCTCACTCTCTCATTCACTCACTATTGCTCCAAAAGCCTCTCTCTCTTTCTCTCTCTCATTGCTCCCAAAGCCTCTCTCTCTCTCTGTCACTCACTCACTCACTCACTCACTCACTCACTCACAAAAGCCCCTCATTTTCTCACTCACTCATACTTTGCTTGCAAAAGTGTCTTGCTCTCTCACTCACTCACTCTTGGCTCACAAAGGCCATTTGCTCACTCTCTCTCCTCACCTCTTCACTAAGAAAAGCCTGTTCTCTTCTCTTTCTTTCCCTGTGTGTTTTTTTCCTCTCCCTCTCCCGCCAAAACCTGCTCCTTTTATAGCTTCTCCTCTCTCTGCCCTCCTCCTTCTTTCTCTTCTGGGTGCACCAGAAGCTCCAATCAGCATGTAGCCATGCACACAGATCCTGGGGCTTCTGCCAAGATCCACAGCTCCAGCTGATCTCCTCCAGGCCTGTGCCGCCCCAGTTTAGCTCATTCCCTTCCCTGCTATGCTTGGCTAGGAGTCACACACACCCTACCAGGTGCTAAAGTACCACTGGTTGAAAAATCCTGCTTTAGAGAATAAGTCAATCCCTTCTTCTTTGTGATAGACCCTCAAGTACTGGAAGACAATTATCATGTCCTCTCTAATCCTTCTCTTCTTGGTTAGATGTATCTCACTCTCTCAATCGTTTATCATACAATTTAGCCACCAGACCCTTTAGCATCTTTGTTGTTCTTTTCTGCATATTTTCTAAGGTCTCTTCAGCTTTTTTGCATCATGGTGACCAGAACTGTAGACAGTATTCCAAATTAGTGGCCTAATTAGTGCAGTTTAAAGCAGCATTATCACTTCTTGTGATCTTGATGTTACAAGATAGAAGAGAAACTCAAGATCCAAAAAGATCTTGAAAAACTTGAACAATGGGCCCTATCCAACAAAATGCGTTTCAGTGTGGAGAAAAGCAAAGTTTTACATTTAGGCAGGAAAAGTCAAAGGTACAAGTACAGATTAGGTGAGATCTGGCCTAAAAAACAGTAACTGTGAGAGGGACCTTGGAATCCTAGTGGACGATCACTTGACTATGAGCCAGCAGTGTGCAGCAGCAGCCAAAAAAGGTAATACAATCTTGGGTTGTATAAACAGAGGCATAGAATCAAAATTACGTGAAGTATTAGTACTGCTTTATAAAACCCTAGTAAGACCACACCTGGAATATGGTAACCAATTTTGGTCACCATATCACAAAAAAGATGTTGAGAGTTTGGAAAAAAATTCAGAGAAGAGCAACTAAGATGATTAAAAGCCTGGAGACTAAAACACATGAAGAACAGCTGCAGGACCTGGGTTTGGCTAGTCTAAAAAAAAAGAAGCATCAGAGGGCAGGACAAGAAACAATGGTTGGAAGTTGATCAAAGAGAGAAGCAACCTGAAATTAAGGAGAAACTCCTGCAGTGATGACAATTAACCAGTGGAACAGCTGCCTCCAAAAATCATGGGCACTCCATCACTGGAGATTTTTTCAGAAGAGACTAGGTAGTCACTTGTCTGATATGGTATAGGTCCTCCTGCTTGAGCAGGAGGCTGGACTAGAACACCTCCAAGGTCCCTTCCAGCTCTATTCTATTCTAGACTTATACCCAGAACTGCATTGACTTTTTTGGCAGCTGCAGCACATTACTGGCTCATACTTAAGTGGTGGTCCACTAGGACACCTCATAGTTACTACTGTTAAGCCAGGTACCTCCTAGGACTGTTGTCAAACTGCTGGCCCGTGGGTCGGTTTCATCATACCAAAGCCATGCCTACCCCATTGCCGGCATGGCAAGTTTGACACCCATATCCTAGAGCAGTGGTTCTCAACCTTTTTAATGCCGTGACCCCCAACCGGTCATAAGTTGAGGACTACCCAACCGGTCGTAAGTCGAGGACTTCCCAACCGGTTGTAAATCGAGGACTATTTCCCTGCCCGGGAGCACCATGCACGCGTGGTGCCGCCCCCTGCGTCAGCCAAGGCGTAGCTGGCAAGGGGCAGCGATGGCGCAGGGCGACCACCGGCTGGGCCACCGGTTGGCCCAGTCCAAGGGAGGTAAGGCACCCGCTGGACCACACGTGCTCCAGCAACCCTCCCTGCACCCACCGGCCTCCCATCTCCCACCCCTGGCCCTCTTTTACTTACATTTTTAGTAGTTGCTCAGCAGGGAGGGGTGGAAACTTCCAGACAGCTCGCCTTCGCTGCAGACAACTTGCAGCACCATTTGCAGACTGGGACTTTTGGCGGGCTCAGCAGGGCAGAGACAACCTGGACAATTCCTATTGGCTTTTGAAAGCCAATAGAATTAGACTCTATTCAAGAGAGTCTATTCTATTGGCTTTCAAAAGCCAATAGAATAAGAGGGAGTAGCACAGCTAAGGAAAAGGGGAAAAAATGGCGGACTGCATTGTTTGGCGACCCCCGTAAAATGGTCGTTCGACCCCAAATGGGGTCGCGACCCACAGGTTGAGAACCGCTGTCCTAGAAAGAAGAACATCCATGTGTCAGTCATTGGGATTGGGGGAAGTGTCTTGTCTCTGATATCCTGGAAGTCAGAGAAATATTGCAGCTAGCAGCTTATCAGAAGCAGCTCAGAAAACACAAGGACTGCAATTTGATACTTCAAATCACCCAAAGCTTTCTCAAAAACACTTTAGTCTTATTTAATACAGGGAGAAGAAATTGTATGAAAGTAAATGAAAGAACAATATTAGCCAAATTAATCTTAACTAGCATCATTAGAAATACCTCATTAAGCATCATGAATAATGAAGTATTATTCTCATCTTGCATCCTCCTGAAAGGGTTCAGCACTCTATAAATGACACTAAGTTCTTTACATTTTATTATATACATTATTGGCAGGATTATTCAAGACAACTGTAACCAAATGAAGTGGGAATTATTGTCACTAGAGGTAAAACACAACAGGTTCTGATCAAATATTTAACATAAACGAAGCAGAGACACTGTGGTTTCTCTGTCACCGAGTTGATCAGCATAAGCAAATTTTCCCAATGTGAGTAAAGAACACTGGCACATTCTTGGGAACTGAAATAACAGAATAACAAATTTGGAAGAGATCTTGGAGGTCTTCTAGTCCAATGCCCTGCTTGACCAGGAGTTCCTATACCATTTCAGACAAATGGTTGTCCAATCTATTTATTTGTTTATGTAGGTTGATCATCCAACTCCAATAGACACTGGAAAATTGAAGGAAACTTCTTCTCAACCTTTTTTTAAAAAACAAAACAAAACACAGGAGCACAGACTAAACAGATTACTTTACTCAGATTTCTCTATGGATAAACCCCCCCCAAATCCTCTCTCAGAGGAATTTGTTTATGAAGTATTGTACATCTCTTTTCTGTAGGGATAAGCAGTGAAAAAAATTCAAAATTCTGAATCATGAGACCCTGGAAGCTGTCCCAAAGACCTGTAATTAAATATGTGGTGAAAATGGGGAAATTGCTGGCTTAGTTATAATTGCTTGGGATTACAGCATTTGCCTGCATGGACCATCCATTGATTTTACTGAAAAGAGAATATTCTTAAATACAAAACCACCTATACATAGAGTTTCCATGGATTATTTATTCTTAGGATAACTTATAGCTATACTTCACAGCATTATATTTTGCAGCTGCTAGAGCCCTGCAAGTTTATGTCTTCACAGTCTGGAAAAAAAGTTGCTACTGCTGCCTTTCTGTGATTGTTTTTTCCTCTGCCTAATGTTTCTTTACTTATTGATCACATTTGCACTGTGCTGTACTGTCAATGGATACTTGGCAGGCTCAAAGTAATCCAAACATTAAAAAATCCATAACCCAATAAAATCTTTTTTTTAAAAAGTATCTAGAAAAAAATCTAGCAGAACAATCTGAAAGACAGGCATCCGGGACCAAATCTTTATCCAGTAAAGCACAATTTTCAACTGTTTTCAGAAACTCAGGTCTAATCTGTTTTCAAAAGGGGGACCATGCCATGCTTGTATAGCCCTGCTATAGAACAGAAATTAGCCATCCTGAAAAAGGCTACTGGATGACAGATTGCTGATAGGAACTCTCAAATAGTTCCAATCAAAACTTGTGATCAAAGCACACATTAATTACTGGCTCAAATAAATCTTCAACCCGGGTCATCTCCCCTGCTTGGTTCCAATAGGATTTGACCAAAGACCAAAAGATCTTTCCAAAAACATGCCAGAGATATGGCCTTGTAAAATTATCTTAGCCAGGGTCCGCGTGCATAAATCCAGTGTACTCTCAAAAAACTGTTGCTCCTGCACATTATCTCTACAATATTACCTCCCCAAAAATACTACAACAGTTTTTATACTTGCTTGCTATAATATTCCCCCTTCTGCTCTTTTGCATAGAAGGTTCTGCAACAGACCATAAGAGGGGGAAATGAAGACTTATGTGTTGCTGCATTGCCTTTTTTATAGAAATCTATAAGATATGCATATTTCCCTATGGATAATACAATACCTGGGCAGGCCAGAGGCTGATTACCTTAATCTCTTGCTAGCTGACCAGGTGGCAAGGATTTCAGACAATGTAGCAGGTTCTGAGATTAAATGTAAACAACTTCTTCAACTAAGGTGCTGCTGAGCCTTAGACTTAGTTATAGACTTCCCTAACTCAATATACAATAATACAATACAATAAGAGAGTTGGAAGGGACTTTGGAAGTCTTCTAGTCCTTCTTTTCATTAAACTAGACCACGGGTAGGCATCCTTGGCTCTTTTATGACTTGTGGACTTCAACTCCCAGAATTCCTGAGCCAGCTATGCTGGCTCAGGAATTCTGGGAGTTGAAGTCCGCAAGTCATAAAAGAGCCAAGGATGCCTACCCCTGAACTAGACGTACCCAATTTCAGCAACAGTTCTTTATATGTTTTAACCTCCAGTCCCCTAATATATTTTCTCTTCCTTTCCCCCCCTTTCCTTCTTCCTCCTCCTGTCATTTTCTTTTATTTTTCTTTTTAAATAACATTCTCTGTGTAATTATCAGGCATGAAAGAAGAGGTCCACATGTGAAGGTTCAATTAAACTGAGTTATTGCTAAAGCCTGTTCATAGGAATCTTCTGAAATAACAGCTGATTCCTGGTTAGAGATAGATAAAAGATAGATAAGAGCCAGCAGTGCTCAAAAGGAACTTGACTTTGTTTCCTCACTCCGCCCCCAGGTTCTGCCATTCCTTCTCCTGCATCTATGTTGCTATTTTATTATTATAATTGGTTGGGCTGTAATTGTCGTAACAATTGTCCCAGCAAAACCTACAGGGCTTCAGCAAATATTAGAATTGATATAGGTTTGTATAGATTTTCCTTGGAGAGCAAACAAGCAAGTATTGGCATGCATAACACCAAGCATGTCACTGAAAGGTAAAATCACAAAACTGTGTTTCACTTATTTTGGTCATATCATGTGTTCTGTCTGGTTTCTCTCTCAGCCCATTAAAAGCGACGTAAATGTCTTTAAGAGATTTATTAAACACATTTCAAAAGGAGTCATTTCAAAGCCAACTGTAGACATTTTGCTGGCAAACACATCTAAGACTCAGTATTTACATTTAGATTACAACAAACTCTTGCCAAACCTCCCAATTACTCACTCCGTCTTTATCACAGTGTCCGAGACTTCATTATCCTTCGCTAGGTTTTCAAAACATCAGACTTTCAAAGCATTGCAAAAGTTTCCAAACCTCTCATTGATAAACGTTGCTCGTAACAAGGGCGTAGTCTACTTCCCCCCTCTAATATAGTGTCCGATACGTCACTTCCCCAATTACTTCCTTTTTCCAGTTAACTGACACCTTCGCTTATCAAACCTTCGGAACCTCGGATTAATCCATTTATCTTCTTGTTCTAAATCTGAGTCATCATTTTGAGAATCTGATTCAGAATGCATACAAAGCTCTTCATTATCTCTCTCAGCTGCCGGGAGGGGAAACCACCCAGAGGGGCCTGGCTGCTGATCCTCGGCTGCCGGGAGGGGAAACCACCCAGAGGGGCCTGGCTGCTGATCCTCGGCTGCCGGGAGGGAAACACATTCAGAGGAACCTGGCTGCTGATCCTCATCCTCTGATACTTCCCAAGCTGGTCCAGGGACACTCACAACACTATCCCCCCCCCGCAGGCCCCTCCCCCCGGGGCCGTCGCAGGGGATGTGGTTTGTAGGGAAACGCAGAATGAAAATCCCAAATTAACCGAGGAGCCTCAATATCACGAGCATCGACCCAACAGCCAGCGGCTGGCCCACCCCCGGTCCAATCAACCAAATATTGGAAGCGGTCGTTGAGCCATCGGGAATCTCGGATGCCGGACACCTCCAACCGGGAAACAGGAACGTGAGCACGGCGAGCTGTCGGGCCCGGATCAGGAGGTCGAAGCGGAGAATCAGGGTTGACAGGAACAAGCAAGGAGCGATGAAACACGGGATGTACACGAAGAGACCTAGGCAAAGTCAAACGATAGGTCACCGGATTGATGACCGTCTCCACAGGGAAAGGACCCAGGAAACGTTGATCAAGCTTGCGGTGAATTCTCCCTGGAAACAAGTACTTGGTGGAGAGCCAAACCCGATCTCCAACAGCTAACGGCGGCGTGTCACGACGCGAGCGGTCTGCAACCCGCTTGTAGTCTTCCTTGGCCTTAGTCAAGTGCTGCTTAACCATGTCGTGGACTGACTGCAGTTCGGTTAAATAGTCTTCTGCAACTGGAACTGGAGAATCGAGGAGCGTGAGCGGGAAAAATCTGGGATGATAGCCGTAGTTGGCAAAAAACGGGGTGGTCTGAGTGGAAGTATGCTGAGAGTTGTTGAAAGCGAATTCGGCCACGGAGAGATATTTGGACCAATCGTTCTGTTGGTCGTTGATGAAACAACGCAAATACTGCTCCAGGATGCCAATCACTTTCTCTGTACCCCCATCAGTCTCTGGGTGATGCGTGGAGGCTAGATTAACTTGGACTTGAAGCGCAGACATGAGTTCTCTCCAGAACTCCGAGGTGAACTGGGTTCCTCGGTCGGACACTATTTTGTCAGGCAAACCGTGTAGCCGGAAGATATGTTGAATGAACAGCTGAGCAGTGACCTTGGCTGTCGGTATTCTTCGGCAAGGAATGAAATGTGCCATTTTGGTCAGCATGTCCACCACTACAAAGACAATGGTGTAGCCGGCAGAAACAGGTAGACAAGTCAAGAAGTCCATGGAAATAGCTCCCCAGGGTCTCTCCGGCGTGGGTAAAGGCTGTAATAATCCCGGAGGGGCTCCTGTGGCATGTTTTGCCTGACGGCACCGTACACAGGAATTTACATAGGATTGCACATCATGGCGAAGTCTGGGCCACCAAAAAGTCCGAGACACTAAGTGAAGAGTCTTAAAGAAACCAAAATGACCTGCCGCAGGGTTATCATGGCATTGAGTCAGGATGAGACCTCGGAGTGGGCCTGCTGGAACATATAACAGGTTGCGGAAGCGTAATAGTCCCTCGGACAAGGTCCAAGGTGAGTCGGGACCCACCTCTTGTCTCTTTCGTATTGCAAAGTCATCTAGTTGTTGCGCTTCCCGAATCTGTCATCGTAGATCTACTGGATCATGCACGGCTGCGATCGATTCGATAGGCAGAATGGTTCGAAGCGGTAAGGGATCCTTGATCTGTAGATACTCAGGTTTACGGGACAGGGCATCTGCTCTTTTGTTGTACCCTTTCGGAATGTAGGTGACTTTAAAGTTGAATCGAGCGAAGAACAAAGACCAACGGATTTGACGTTGATTCAATTTCCTGGCAGATTGCAAAAATTCCAAGTTTTTATGGTCAGTCCGAACTTCAACTTGGTAGCGGGCTCCTTCCAGGTGGTGTCTCCAGGTCTCAAAAGCAGTCTTGATGGCCAATAGTTCTTTTTCCCAAATGGTATAATGGCGTTCGGAGGGAGTCAGTTTCCTGGAGTAATAAGCACACGGGAACAGGGGGCCGCCATCTTGGCGTGTTTGAAGTAGCACGGCCCCTACTGCAACATCTGAGGCGTCAGCCTCCACTACAAAGGGACGACAAGGATCTGGATACTTGAGAATGGGTTCCTGAACAAAAGCCTTTTTGAGGGTCTGAAACGCCTGTTGCTCGGCATCGCCCCACTGGAACTTAACGCCTTTCCGTAACAGTCGAGTAAGGGGCGCAGTCAAGGCAGAAAATCTTGGAATAAATATCCTGTAATAGTTCGCAAATCCCAAAAGTCTTTGGACATCTTTTGCTTTACATGGTGGTTGCCAGGTTTGCAAGGCCTCAACCTTGCCAGGGTCCATGGCGATGCCTTGTGGAGAAATCACATGTCCCAGAAACTCAATTGTGGTTTGATAGAATTGACATTTCTCTAACTTGGCGTAAAGGTGATGCTCTCTCAAGCGTTGCAAAACTCGCCGGAGATGTTGAAGATGGGTGGCTCATGACGGGGAATAAATTAGGATGTCATCGAGATAAACCACCACAAATTGATCTAATAAATCCCGGAAGATGTCATTCATGAAATGTTGAAAGACGGCCGGAGCATTGGTGAGTCCAAAGGGCATAACGGTATACTCAAAATGACCATACCTGGTTCCAAACGCGGTCTTCCACTCGTCCCCCTCTCGAATGCGAACCAGGTTGTAAGCACCCCTTAAATCTATCTTGGTGAAGATGGTCGCTGATCGGAGACGGTCCATGAGATCAGGAATCAAAGGCAGAGGGTACCGGTTGCGCACCGTGATGGCATTGAGCTTGCGATAGTCACAGCATAGGCGTAAATCTCCGGTTTTCTTCTTCACGAATAACACAGGAGCTGACAAAGGCGAGGAAGAGGGACGAATGAAACCCCTGGCCAGGTTTTTGTCCACAAAGTCTTTCAATGCGGCCAACTCGGGTTCTGACATGGAGTAAAGGCGTCCCCTTGGAAGCTTAGCATTTGGTAGTAAATCAATGGTACAGTCATATGGTCTATGCGGAGGCAATTGGTCTGCCTCTTTCTCATTGAATATATCTGCAAAGTCCGCTAGATCGGCCGGCAAGGTGATGTCAGGGTGGGATGGTAGCTGGGCTGCACAAACTTGGCATACGTGGTCTACGCATTGCAAACTGGGAAATGAAACAAAGTTCTGGGACCACACTACACAAGGATCATGGGTTCTCAACCAGGCTAGGCCGAGAACTAAGGGAAAATGAAGTCCCTTGGTAACATAGAATTGGATGGCTTCTTCATGTTGTCCTATGACCAGGCGTATGGGCTGGGTCATAAACTTGATCGGTCCAGACAACAACTCACGACCATCGATTGTCTCAACCAGCATAGGCGGCTTCACGGAGCACAAAGGTATGGCATGCTGACGAGCGAAAGCTTCATTCATAAAATTGGTGGTGGCTCCAGAATCCAACAAGGCGTGGGCCGGAATGCCCTGGGCATGATTTCCCAGAAGTATATTGGTTGCTAGGATCAGATGTCTCGGAGGACCGGGGTCGTTGTCTGCGGAACTGGAACTGGGTTTGGCGCCTGCCCGACCCAATGTTTCCATTAGGCCGGGCTCTGGCCGTTTCCCGGCAAGGTGGCTTGAAACTGCTGAGTGGGAGGCCGAGCTGGAACAGGAGTAGGACCTGCCGTACCACGTCTTTTCTGGGGGCAGGCCATGACGAAGTGACCCATCTCTCCACAGTACAGGCACAAGCCCTCAGCTCTCCGTCTTGCCTTCTCAGCCTCGGTCAAACGAGATCTGGCTGCACCAAGATCCATGGGCTCATCTCTGGTCATGGGTGCAGGGCGCCTCTCAGTGTAAGCCGGCCCTGTTTGGAAAATACGTCTGGGTGCCGGGATAGGTGGAGTGATAGGGAGGGTCTGGAATCCTCTGCGTGGTGCAGGAACTGGCTTGGCACTTCCGGTGACTGGAAACATCTGTTTGACCAGGCGGGCATCCATGGCTTGCGTTTGCGCCTCAATAGCCAAACAATGTTGGTATAATGCATCCAGGGTCGCAGGTATTACAGTAGTTTTCAATCCATTCAAGATCTGAGAAGACAGGCCATCTTGAAAGATTTCCATGAGAGCCTCATTATTCCAATTAATTTCTTGAGCTAGGCGGCGAAAATCTGATATATATTCCGCTACACAGCGCGATCCCTGACGTAGCTCGCGTATCCGCCGGGTGGCATTTTGTCTACGAAGGGGGTCAACAAATTCTCTTTCCATCAGCTGGCAGAATCCTGCATAATTGCGCAGAACAGGATCTGGTCCGTCTATCAGAGGAGACGACCAATCAGCAGCTGGCCCAGATAGTAAACTTAAGATGAACGCTACTTTCGTTTCATCGAGCTGGAAATCTGCTGGGGCTGAGGCAATGAATGTTTTGCATTGGTTTAAAAAAGCTGGAAATTTATTACGCTCTCCAGTAAACTTATCAGGCAAGGCTAAGTAACATCTGTTTCTTCTGGGAGGGGGGGCTGGAGCAGGTGCTGCTGCTGCGTCTTGAATTTGCTGTTGCAAATGTCCAATTTGTTGCTGGAGATTTTGAACTAATAGATGCAGAGCCGGGTTAGCAGCCAGGAGTTCCTCCATGACGTCACTGAAAGCTCGGATTAATTTTCGTCTTTTCTGTTTTAAGGGTTACGAGCAATCTGTTCTGTCTGGTTTCTCTCTCAGCCCATTAAAAGCGACGTAAATGTCTTTAAGAGATTTATTAAACACATTTCAAAAGGAGTCATTTCAAAGCCAACTGTAGACATTTTGCTGGCAAACACATCTAAGACTCAGTATTTACATTTAGATTACAACAAACTCTTGCCAAACCTCCCAATTACTCACTCCGTCTTTATCACAGTGTCCGAGACTTCATTATCCTTCGCTAGGTTTTCAAAACATCAGACTTTCAAAGCATTGCAAAAGTTTCCAAACCTCTCATTGATAAACGTTGCTCGTAACAAGGGCGTAGTCTACTTCCCCCCTCTAATATAGTGTCCGATACGTCACTTCCCCAATTACTTCCTTTTTCCAGTTAACTGACACCTTCGCTTATCAAACCTTTGGAACCTCGGATTAATCCATTTATCTTCTTGTTCTAAATCTGAGTCATCATTTTGAGAATCTGATTCAGAATGCATACAAAGCTCTTCATTATCTCTCTCAGCTGCCGGGAGGGGAAACCACCCAGAGGGGCCTGGCTGCTGATCCTCGGCTGCCGGGAGGGGAAACCACCCAGAGGGGCCTGGCTGCTGATCCTCGGCTGCCGGGAGGGAAACACATTCAGAGGAACCTGGCTGCTGATCCTCATCCTCTGATACTTCCCAAGCTGGTCCAGGGACACTCACAACATCATGCGGGGGAATTCACTGGAGAAAGCAATTATACTTAGAAGATTTAGTGTTGAAAGAAAACCAGGCCACCAAAGAACACAGTATTTGGATACCCTCAAAGCTGATACCAGCCAGAGCAGGGAACAATTGAAAGAAGAAGTACAAAATCAGAAGACATGGAGAGACCTAGTCCATAAAGTTGCCAAGAGTCAGACACAAGGAAGGATATTTATTTTATTTATTTATTTATTTTATTTGGACTTATATGCCGCTCCTCTCCGAAGACTCAGAGCGGCTTACAACATATATAAAACAATATTCACAATCTAAGTCCAAATTTAAAAAAGCATTAAAAATAAAAACCAACACACATTCATCATTCACACAACAATCCACAATCATCCCCAGGCCTGCCGGCAAAGATAGGTTTTAAGATTCTTTTGGAAGGCCGGGAGGGTGGGAGAAGCGTGGACTTCAGGGGGCAGTTGATTCCAGAGGATGGGCGCCACAACAGAGAAGGCCCTCCCCCTAGGACCCGCCAGACGACATTGTTTCGCTGACGGGACCCAGAGGAAGCCGACCCTGTGCGCTCTCACCGGTCGAAGGAAAGTATGTGGCAGAAGATGGTCCTGTAAATATCCTGGTCCAATGCCATGAAGGGCTTTATAGGTAATAACCAACACTTTGAATTGTGCTCGGAGACCGATAGGCAACCAATGCAGCATGCGGAGAGTTGGCGAAATGTGGGCACAACATGGATATGCTATGATTGAAAGTGAGGTTTATGAATGCATGCCTTTTGTATTTCCTGTTTTATATTTTTTTTAATCTTGCATGCCCCCCCTCTCTGTGTGTGTATGTGTGTGATAGAACTCTTTCAGGAATCAAGCTTTCTTTTATATCATGGGTGTCAAACTTGCAACATGATGTGATGTGTTGCACCTTTTTTTATATTGCCGGCAATGGGGTGGGAGCAGTTTCGCCATGATGCATCCATCCTGTGGGCCAGCAGTTTGACCCTCCTGTTTTATATGGAGGTTGTTGACATCCAGAGTCTTCACGAATAGGTGACATACAAACAAGGTAAAAAGCAATAAGTATGAAAATAGGTAGGTTCTTCATAGAACTACAACTCCCTTCTGCATATCTAATTCAAATGCCACTATTATACTCCATTCCCAATGTTCATAAAACAAAAGCTGTAACAGTTTATTCCATCATCTGGACACCATTTATGCATCTTCTGACCCAACACAGAATATTTCACAGTTAGAGATCTAACATGTATAGGCTCTCTACATATTAGAGATCTTGTTAATCCTTCCTCCCCTCCCTAACTTTCTTTTTTTAAAAAACAGGGTCACTTCTCCATGACATGATTTCACATTTCTACTTAGCAAGAAGATACCTTTCACTGTTGCAAAGAAATAAAGTGAACGTAGAATTAATTAGGAAGAAAGGCTACTTACTTTTCAAACAGTTTGAAATAGTTTTATTTAATAAAACAGTAGTTTTATTAAAAGTTGCAATTAGAAATGCAAACCAAAAAAGAAAGGAAAAAATGTAAAAAAGAAAAAAAAACAGAGGAGAGGCGAAGTGGGCCAGTAGTATTCAGAGATGGAACATATTGTAAAAAAATTGAAAAAAAAAAGCCCACAGATATTCTAATAATGAAAGCAGGATTGCAAAATGGCAACAAAAAAAATGGGACAAATAACAAAATGAACATTGATTGTTGTCCCTCTTATAGATGCACTGTGATATCACCAGGGCTTTTTTTTTTTTGTCACATAACGCCCAGAATGGAGTTCCAGCACCTTTTTTGAATGGAACCAAAAAAGTAGTGGGTAGGCAAGGCGGGTTGTATGACGTGTGTGAGTTCTGGCACCTTTTTTTTTTTTTTTACAAAAAAAGCACTGGCTATCACAGACAGGAATGAAAAGGGGGGAGCTTGCATCATGCTTTGTTATTCTGATGAAATCATTGGATTACTCAGCATGTCTGGAAAAAAATAGCAATAGCACTTAAGACTTATATACCGCTTCACAGTGCTTTATAGCTTCTCTAAGTAGTTTACAGAGTCAGCATATTGTCCCCAGCAATCAGAGTCCTCATTTTATTGAGCTCGGAAGGATGGAAAGCTGAGGAGTCAACCTTGAACCGGTCAGGATTGCACTAGTGGCATATATATATATGTATATGTGTATGTGTATGTGTATGCGTATGTATGTATATATGTGTACAGTATATACATAACACACACATACACACACACACACAAGCACACACACAGTGATTTTTTTATAAGAAAAAAGATGCTGGAACTCACATCTTGTTAATCTTTTATTATTTATTATTATTATTATTTATTCAATTTCTATGCTGCCCTATTCCGGAGAACTCAGGGCGGTTCACAACACAGTAGAAATCAACATATAAAAATACATGTAAATATAAAACCTCTTAATTTAAAAAAAAAACAATCATTCAGCATACACACAGACATACACTGGCTTGGGGCAAGATGTTAACTACCCCAGGCCTGCCGGCAGAGGTGTGTTTTGAGTAATTTACGAAAGGCGGAGAGGGTGGGGGCAACACGGATCTCCGGGGGAAGTTGGTACCAGAGGGCTGGGGCCGCAACAGAGAAGGCTCTTCCCCTAGGCCCCGCCAGGCGACACTGTCTGGCTGACGGGACCTGGAGAAGGCCGACTCTGTGGGCCCTAACTGGCCACTGGGATTCATGGGGCAGCAGACGGTCCCGTAAGTAACCTGGTCCGATGCCATGTAGGGCTTTATAGGTCATAACCAACACTTTGAATTGGGTTCGGAGACCAATTGGCAGCCAATGCAGCTCGCGGAGTGATGCCGAAATGTGGGCATTTCTGGGCAAGCCCAACACTGCTCGCGCGGCTGCATTCTGCATTACCTGAAGTCTCCAAACGTTTTTCAAAGGTAGCCCCATGTAGAGAGCATTGCAGTAGTCGAACCTCGAGGTGATAAGGGTGACTGTGAGAAGAGACTCCCAGTCCAAATAGGGCCGCAACTGGTGCACCAGGCGAACCTGGGCAGATGTCCTCCTCGCCACAGCCAAAAAATGATGTTCCAAATTTAGCTGTGGATCGAGGAGGATGCCCAAGTTGCGGACCTTCTCCGAGGGGGTCAAAAGCTCCCCCCCAGGCTGATGGACGGATAGATTGAATTATCCTTGGGAGGCAGAACCCATAGCCACTCCGTCTTGTCGGGGTTGAGCTTGAGCCTGTTGGCACCCATCCAAACCCTAACAGCCTCCAGACATCGGCACATCACTTCCACTGCTTCACTGAAATGACACGGGGTGGAGATGTAAAGCTGGGTATCATCAGCATACTGATGATATCTCACCCCGTGTTGTTGGATGATCTCACCCAGCGGTTTCATGTAGATATTAAACAGCAGAGGGGAGAGGACCGATCCCTGAGGGACCCCACAAGGGAGGAACCTAGGGGTCGACCTCTGACCCCCCGCCAACACCGACTGTGACCGACCAGTGAGGTAGGAGGTGAACCACTGCAAAACAGTGCCTCCAACCCCCAACCCCTCCAGTCGATGCAGAAGGATACCATGGTCAATGGTATCGAAAGCCGCTGAGAGGTCAAGTAGCACCAGGATAGTGGAAAATCCCTTATCCCAGGCCCGCCAGAGATCATCCGTCAGCGCGACCAAAGCAGTTTCCGTGGAGTAGCCAAGCCTGAATCCTGACTGTTGAGGGCCCAGATAATCAGCCTCATCCAAGGACCGTTGGAGCTGGAGTGACACCACCTTCTCAACAACCTTCCCTATAAAGGGAAGATTGGAGACAGAACGGTAGTTGTTTAATACAGCTGGGTCCAGGGAAGGCTTCTTGAGGAGGGGGCGCACAATTGCCTCCTTGCAGGGAGCCGGAAAGGACCCCTCCCTCAAAGAAGCGTTGACAATCTCCTGAACCCAGCCCTGCGTCACCTCCCTGCTGGCTGAAACCAGTCAGGAGGGGCACGGGTCCAATAAACAGGTGGCGGAACTCACAGCTCCAATGGCCTTGTCCACTTCATCGGGTGCCACAGGGTCAAACTCCTCCCACACAACAGGGTCAAGACGAGTCCCTGTCATCTCGACTGAATCTTTATCAGCCGACACTGCATTCCAATTGGAGTCAAGGTCCATCCGAATCTGGGCGATTTTATCCGCGAAAAACTTATTAAAGTCTTCAGCACTACCCTGCAAGGGTGCATCAACCCCCCTGATTAAGGAGGGAGCGAGTTACCCTAAACAGGGCGGCTGGGCGGGATTCCGCAGATGCAATCAAGGCGGAATGATACGTGCATCTTGCCGCCTTGAGTGCCACCTGATAAGTCTTGATATAAGATCTTAAAAGTGTTCGGTCAGATATGAATTTACTTTTCCTCCATCGCTTCTCTAGACGTCTCTTCTGGCGCTTCATCCCCCTGAGTTCCTCAGTGAACCAAGGAGATCTCCTGGGTCTGCTACCACAGAGAGGTCGCAGCGGCGCGATCCGGTCAAGAGCCCCCTTCGCAGCCATATTCCAGGCCGTAACCAGGGACTCTGCCGAACCGAGAATGAGAGAATCCGGTATTTCCCCAAGCATCCTCTGAAAGCTCTCTGGGTCCATCAGACGTCTGGGGCGGAACCACCTAATTGGTTCCGCCTCCCTGCGGGGGAGGATTGGAGCCTTGAAAACAAGCCGTAACAGAAAATGGTCTGACCATGACATAGGCAAGATATCTAAGCCCCTTAAATTCAGATCATTGCTCAACTGTTCTGAGAGGAATACCATGTCGGGAGTGTGTCCCCTCTCGTGAGTCGGACCCTGAACTACCTGAGTCAGATTCATGGTTGCCATGGTGGCCATGAACTCCTGCGCCAACCCAGAGGATTCGCCGAGCGATGGAAGATTTAAGTCCCCCAAGACAATAAGCCTGGGGAACTCAACCGCCAGCCCAGCAACCCTCTCAAGTAACGCAGGCAGGGCTGTTGACACGCAACTGGGAGGCAGGTACGCGAGCAACAAGCCCACCTGAACCCCTAGGTCCAACTTCACAAGGAGCAACTCACAACCCGCAATCTCAGAAACAGCGAGCCTGCGTAGGCTAAAAGTCTTCTTGGCTATAATAGCCACTCCTCCCCCCCCTTCCCTGGGGTCGTGGCTGGTGACATACCTGAAACCCGGCTGGACACATCTCAGAGAGAGGAACTCCTCCCTCCGTGCCCAGCCAGGTCTCGGTCACACATGCGAGGTCAGCCTCCTCATCCAGGAGAAGATCATGGATGAGGGGAGCTTTATTTACAACCGACCTGGCATTGAGCAGCAGCAGCCTGAGCCCAGGGTCCGGATTTCGCCCATTACCAGTACTTCGGGTTGAACTCACAGGGTCGGAGCAAGGGATCGCTTTTAGACAGCGAGCTCTTGTTCCCCGAGAATGGCCTACCCTATGGCTCCCGCCATATCTGCCTCTCCCCAGCAAGACCGGTATACTTTGGCCCTCTATCACCCCAGAGCCAGCGTCTCCCCTCCGCCTCTGCCATGCCAGGCAGGCTAGCCAGTTCATCACATTCATTCCACTCAACCACAACTCCATCCATATCATTAATTTATCCCTCCCACTCTTTAAACTAAACACATTAAAAACAATAAACTAACCATCCATTCAACCCGATTCTTTCCACTAACATCAGTCCCCCCATCATTCATAGCATCTAACAATCAATTAAAATGGTATTAAACAAATTTAAATATTTAAAATTTAGACAAACAATAGCTAACAAACAATTGCTCTGGATGGATACCCAGTCCAGATCAGGAGCTTTCTAAAACCATTATACTAACCAAAATAATTATACTAACAATAACAATAATTGTGGAACCCAACGTCCCAAAGATAAAGATAAGGCCTTCAGATAAGTTCAACATAATGAACCTTTTTACCTTTTTACCTTTTGCACGTAGTCAATCACTGTGCACACACCCACACATGTCAGTTGTGTAACGAAACATAACAGTCGTTACCTACAGTAAGCACTCAGCGCATAACCACATGACCAATCACAAGCCGAGCAGTGCCCCAAGCCGAGTAGCCAGACAAAGTGCGCATGCATTGGACTTGACACACAAGCAGCCCGCATGCACCATTTTAATAATTTTGTCGCCAACCTGCTATGCTTGACAGGGCGATTCAAGTCCATGTGGACCAAACATCAAATTTTCAAAAGTTAGTTTTAAAACTTGGAAAATCTGTCAAAAAAAGATGCCAGAATTCCATTCCGGTGAGTTCTATGACAAAAAAGCACTGTATGTATATGTATATGTATATGTATATGTATATGTATATGTATATGTATATGTATATGTATATGTATATGTATATGTATATGTATATGTATATGTATATGTATATGTATATGTATATGTATATGTATATGTATATGTATATGTATATGTATATGTATATGTATATGTATATGTATATGTATATGTATATGTATATGTATATGTATATGTATATGTATATGTATATGTATATGTATATGTATATGTATATGTATATGTATATGTATATGTATATGTATATGTATATGTATATGTATATGTATACACACACACACATTCTGTGTTCAGATAATAAGTATAGTGCTCAAGGAGGAACACGTAGAAGCAATAGTCCTTCAGACATCCTAGACTCAAGCAATTTTGTTCTTGAATGCTAATGGTCAGCATTTTGAATAGCTTCTTGTTAAAGGTTCTTTACCCACTTCAAATTTGTGATGTTCTTAGAATCTAATTGAGCTTTCTCCATTTATTTAACTTTTTGTCATCTAAAATGGTCACCTTGCCATTTATTATTGAACTACATCATATTTTGAACTAAAATAGTCTGATAATCCTGTGCAAGTAGAAACTTAAGAAATACTTTAAAAAAGGACATAACTAAAGCAAAAGCAGAGGATAAGATTAAAAGGTCATCACAAAGGTTATTTGAAATTTTAAAAATTCATACATAACGAAAGATCAGTAAAGGAGATAGAAAGCTTCTTAAGTGATGGGAGCAGCCATATATTGACAAAAGGGAATGCACAGTTTGATTAAATTAAATGAATTTCATTGCAGCTCTCACAAAGGAAGGCAGGGTGAGATGCCAGAGTAGTTATAAATTTCCCTTGGGCAAGAACTATTGGTGAATGAAAGCAGGCTCATGCCAAAATGAATGCTCTAAAAATTAGTGCATCAGATCTCTGAAGGCTAAAGAGACTCCAGACAGCAACAGAGCAAGAGAAAAATCCAAGACCATTAGGAAGAGTCCTAGTTAGCATAGCAATACAAGAATGATTTAAAAGGCAGCTGAGTCCTACCTGTTCCCAACCTGATCATAGATAATATCTTGGGACTTTGGTCTCTGTAGCTGCATTAACTCAGTTTGCATAGGCTTTTGCCATGTGCAGACATATTTGCATTTTCTATGAAAAGCTACCATGGTACTTTTTGGTTCTTCTTCTTCTTCTTCTTCTTCTTCTTCTTCTTCTTCTTCTTCTTCTTCTTCTTCTTCTTCTTCTTCTTCTTCTTCTTCTTCTTCTTCTTCTTCTTCTTCTTCTTCTTCTTCTTCTTCTTCTTCTTCTTCTTCTTCTTCTTCTTCTTCTTCTTCTTCTTCTTCTTCTTCTTCTTCTTCTTCTTCTTCTTCTTCTTCTTCTTCTTCTTCTTCTTCTTCCTTCTCCTTCTTCTTCTTCTTCTTCTTCTTCTTCCTTCTCCTTCTCCTTCTCTTCCTCCTCCTCCTCCTCCTCCTCCTCCTCCTTCTCCTCCTCCTCCTCCTCCTCCTCCTCCTCCTCCTCCTCCTCCTCCTCTTGTCCAAGGTTCATGATATTTGGGATGGATTGGCTTGGCAGTTGATCATGTCATTGCTTTACCATTTGCCTCATTCACCAGCCTCTTGTTTTATATTGCTGACATTGTAAAAAATATCCATACTTTTAATTGTAAGCATCACATGGAAGAAAATGTAATAATTCCAGTACAAAAAAGTGTGTTACCATTTTTGATCAAGTTTACTGATAATACCATTGACCACACACTCCCATGTCATAATGTTAATCATTACAGTCAATAATTAGCAAAACTATAGAAACCCTGGTTATCAAGGAATCACTTGGGTCTACATCATTGGTTGCCTTGTTTTTATTGCAACTACACAGTATTTAAGTACTGTACCTGGATGTTTCATGTTTAAAAAAATATGCTTAATATAAAGCTTACCTTTTCTACCAGGTTTTGGTTCAGGAGATTCTCTTTTAACTGTTTCAGAGACCTCTCACAGCCTGTGATTTAAACAAACAGCTATAATGTCTATTAGAACAAATTATTTTGTAATAATGGTCTTTAGATAGATATACAATGCAAAATATTATAAATATATACCATAACTTTCAGACAAATTAATACCTTATTTGTTTGATCATGCTTTATACTTTGCTTATTATAAAGACAGAATTTGAGGAATAGCCCTTCATATTTGTCAATATTTTTATTTTTTGTAATAAATGAATCTTTAATCTTAAAAAACATTTTAAAAAATTAAAGCAAAAAAACCTATAATATATCTCTATTAATGAGCTCAAGAATATTTTTACAGTCAACATTTCTGAGATATTTCAAATTGGACTAAAGAACTAGAACTTTGGATAAAGCAACAGCAATGGCTTCAAATCCTAGAAAGTTAAAATGGGGTCTATAGATTTGAGAGTAAGGATAATTAATTAAAAATTGTATTTGCAAAGAAACCTTTTGAAAAGATGGACATGCTGAAGATGTAAGAAATTTGACCCATGCGGCCATGTGATCATTTAGTATCTTCTTGTGAGTATCAATTAATTTATATTAGCAAATTTGTGAAAAAATCTTTAAATATTAAAGATGTTAATGTGATAATAGTAACAACAACAACAACAACAACAACAACAACAACAACAACAACAACAACAACAACAACAACAACAACAACAATAATAATAATAATAATAATAATAATAATAATGTTGGAAGGAACTGCTGGCTTAGGCAGGAAGCCCTATACCATTTCAGACAAATGGCTGTCCAGTGTCTTCTTAAAAACTTCCAGTGTTGGGGCATTCACAACTTCTGGAGGCAGGATGTTCCACTGATTAATTGTTCTAACTGTCAGGAAATTTCTCTTTAGCTGTAGATTGCTTCTCTCTTGGGTAAGTTTCCATCTGTTGCTTCTTGTCCTGCCTTCAGGTGTTTTGGCCTCTTCTTTGTGGCAACCTCTGATATATTGGAACATGCTATCATGTCACCTCTCATTCTTCTCTTCATTAAACTCAACATACCCAATTCCAGCAACCGTTCCTTATATGTTTTAGCCTCTAGCTTCTAGCCCCTTAATCATCTTTGTTACTCTACTCTGTACTCTGTACTCTTTCTAGAGTCTCAACATCTTTTTTACATCGTGGTGACCAAAACTGAATACAGTATTCCAATGTGGCCTTACCAAGGCATTGTAAAGTGGTATTAGCACTTCATGTGATCTTGATTCTATCCCTCTGTTAATGCAGCCTAGCACTGTGTTGGTCTTTTTGGCAGCTGCAGCACACTGCTGGCTCATATTTAACTGATTGTCCACTAGGACTCCGACATCCCTCTCATAGTTGCTACTATTGAGCCAGGTACCACCTATACTATACCTATATAGTATTTGACTTTTCTTGCCTAAATCCTATTAAATTATATACAAAAACTTTGGAATTTGATTGTGATCAGGAATTGTGGTGGTATCGAGCATGGGGGTGTGGCAAAAAGAATTATATTAAGAAATTGTAAAAATGATATTATTGCAGATTCAGATAGTGGTTGTCTGAAACGTGTAATCTGTCTGCATCCAACTAAAGGATCCAGCAATATGTGTTATTATGTCAGTGATTCTCTGAGATCTTACAATCACTTGCATTGTTTATATTGTAGTAATGGATTCATTGGTGATATAAAATATCAGGTAGGTTCTTCTTTTTTCCTTTTTCTTCTTAATTGGTATTTTTAGTTTTATGATTTTAAAAAGTTATTGGCAGAATGGAATAAAATTTGCACAGCAAGGTGATCTTTCCACAGAAATTAAGCCTGAAAATATATGCCTGACAGAGCATATAAGCAATGCTTGAGCAGGGTCTGAAGTATTGTCTGGGACACTACACATCCTCTTCATAACCTGTTTTCCTTGTTACCTTCTGGGAAGAGGCTCCATGGTATCTGAAGCAGAACATCCAGATTCAGTCACAGTTTTGTTCCATACAGTGTCAACCTTGTGAACTTTCAGATATCCTCTTTCTGCTATGTATTCAAAATGGACAGTGATTAATATATAGGTATATACATGTATGTAATACATGTAATGTATATACATATGTAATGTATATACATTAATATATAGGTATATACATTTCTTTGAATGGGTGTGAATAGAGTAGAAATAGTCCAATCAAATCAACCTGCAAATCTTCAATGATAAATGCAGTGGTTTTCTTGGGGGAATGGAGACCAACATGCTTCTTTCTTTCTCCATGGCTATTTTTGACAATTTATCAAGAAGTGTTGCATATCATAGATATGACCATAGAATGAATCAATAAATATTTCAGAAATGACTAGTAAGTTATGAAAAAAGTTATGAAAAAAAGGCTTAAGGCTCCCTCCTTATTTTCTTCTCTTATTGTCATCAAATGCACAGAAAGAAAGGTATGGATTATTCATCGGTAGCAAAATTTGTCTGAGACAAAGAATATGAACATCCAGTATTTTCCAAGCAAATACCCAATAGTTTATCCTTCCAGATTCCATAAAACTTTGTATAAACATTTTGTTTAGCTTTCAACTGTGAAAGAATTAGCCAAGATATCTGCAGATCTTCTTCAATGAACCCCTATGCTGGAGATATGTGGTAACACCATTGACTGCAATTAAAAATTAGAGCTATTTGTCCCAAAACTATTCTTCTTTCCGGCTTTTCAAATCATGGACATCTCTATGCCTTGAGCTCAGGGAGAAGTGCAGTGAGTTTTGAAGACACAACTGCCTGTATTCCTGTGTACCTTAAACATTAATGTCACTTACAAAGTTTAGGGGAAGTAGGATTTTGATACAATCTACTTTAAAAGAAATCTGCTTCAATTTGATATCTCTCAATTCTGTCTGAATCAGACCCATTTATATTACTATGTTGCAGAATCCAATGGGTACATGCACATCAGTATTAGGTGTTACTACTAGTAAGAACTAGGTATGCTTGTAGTATAATTACACCAGATTCTTCCCTTTCCTTGACACCCATCATTGGCAATGATGATCCGCTAAAAGAATGGTGTACAAAATACTTGTTCTCTTTCCAAACTGCTTGGCAGTTTTGTCTCTGCATAGTAAATATGGCTTTTGCTGTAACCTGGATACATGAAGTATCCCTGAGCCAAATAGCAACCTTGGAGTGGATTCAGTCAGCTTTCATATTGTCAGTGCACCAATGTGATCAAGAGACTTGAATCTGAATATTTCTCCATGAGGTAGATCTGTGATAGTGATAGTGAGATGGTTGGGTTGCTATGTTTTATTCTCTGCTCCACAGCAGAAAAGCTTTTTATACGTAGGCTTTCACTTCGGGGTCACCAGAACCCAATATATTTGGAGAATACTAATTATATATACTTAAGAAATGCCATCTCAGTGCCTTTTATATTTCATAAATTCCCATTGGCAATTTCATTTGTTTATACAACCCCCTTCTAGATGACAAGTTTAACAAACACTATACAGAGGATTCTCAAAACAGGAAGAAATGAATACTACTAGATGCATAATCAATTCCATCATGTTCTAAAGTAGGAAACTGTTTATGAAACAGGGTATCCCGTAGTGTTTCCTCTTCTGTAGCTCTACATCTTTGAGAGAACTGATTTGAACTGCCTTACGTTCACTGCTGTGCTCAGCAGTGCAACTAGAAGAGACCCTTGAGGAAAAAGAATAACTCCAAAGCCTCATGAAAATTGTACAGCCCTGATTCTAGAAAGCTTAGCTATACAATAGCAGATGCTGCTGTTTACAGTAGAGTGCCACCAACTTAATGGTCTCCATACTGAGAAATGAAGAGATTGGTGACAATCTGTAAGACAAACTACAAAAACTATACACTCTGTTTTGCTTTTGTTTTTAATGAAACTATTCAAATTTGATATGCACACATATTGAGGATAAGTGTACCACAGTTCTTTCAGGGGCATAAATTAACCTCAAAATCCTAAGAGCAAGGATTCAGGCTGGATTTGCCCACATTTATTTTATTCACTGTGACTGTGGGAGAAATTTAGTTTTCACAGTGTGGGTATAAAACAGTATGAAAATGCCTGCCATGATGACTACGACAACAAATGTTTTATTTGCCAGTTCAACAGTAGCAACAAGATATTATCAGAAAATAAAGGCTGAAATTCTCTCAACTACAAAGTATTTTCTTTTCTTTCCAGCTATGTTTATTTATGATCTGTGTGCTCTATGGGCGGGAAAGAAAAAGGAATTGGGTGGCTTCCTTTGCATTTTTTTTTATTTCTCTGTGACTGAGTTTGAAGAAACTGAGACTTCAAGATTTTGTCTCCAGACCATTGATTGGACACTTGTGGCAGCTACTGATGCCTGTCAAACACCTCATTTACTTTATAATCTGGGAATGTTTCTGAGTTTTGCCAGCTGCTAGTGTTACCCAAAGCACTCAAGGATCTAAAAAGTTGTCACTCAACTTCCATCAATTAAGGACTTTCACAATCTATGGGAAACTATGTTTCCACAAAAGAGTTTAGAGAAAAAATAATTTACTCTCTCTCCCCCTCCCTCTCTCTCTCTCTCTCTCTCTCTCTCTCTCTCTCTCTCTCACACACACACACACACACACACACACACAGAGAGAGAGAGAGAGAGAGAGAGAGAGAGAGAGAGAGAGGGAGGGAGGAGGGAGGGAGAGGAGAGAGAGAGAGAGAGAGAGAGAGAGAGAGAGAGAGAGAGAGAGAGAGAGAGAGAGAGAGAGAGAGAGATATCTATGAGCAGTGCACAATCTTTGGTAGATAATGTACCACATAAAACAAACATACATTGCAAGGAGATATATGTACTTATCAGTAGCTACTGGGTGGAAAGCTGACCTTTGCAAGTGTTAAGTTTTTGGTATCATAATTATTCATGGATTACATGAATGTTATGGGTAGAAATAAAACTGAAGATAGTGCTGAAAAATAACTATAATTAATCCCATATCTTGAAATAAAAATAGCTTGATTGATACAATTATTTGCATGTATTTACTTTGCAAAGAACTGCAACTTATCAACCAGTACAAAGTCCTTCAGTCTTTATAAGCTAATTAGTAAAACTGTAGATGTCTGTTTAACTAGCTTCAGATGCTGTTCAATCCATTAATTGACCTACGCTATTACTTTGCTTTAAGTGATCACCTTAATATGGATGATGAAGTATTTGACCCTCAATTTCATATAGCTCGACAGTTTTGGAATAAGCCATGAGATCACAACAATGGTTATGTTCTGTCAGATCGGTCACTAGCAAGAGGTAGTTGGACAACTAATCCATCAACATAAATATACTTTATTTCTACAAATACTTCTCCACTTATAGTGAATTTGTTATTTGTGACAAAATAGAAATCTAATAGCCAATCAAATTTAATTATATCACTTTTCTGATTTAGAATAGGGAACAGGGGAAAGAAGGCATTGCATAATGTCATCTAGGAAAACTATCTCTTTCCCAGATCCTATTCAGCCTATCACTAAATGGCTGGTTAATATGATTGTTTCTTGTCCTTCCAGCATTTGTTGCCATTATGGTCAGATAGTCGTTTAGAATATAAACAGAAGCATTCTTATTCACAATGAGCATCTGTGGTTAATCTGAATTTTGATCCAGTTTATTAACTCTTCTCCAACCCAGTTATCCAGAGCTAGGTGATAACAATGCCAAAATGATGAAATATAGTTCTTGATATCATCTGCCTTTTTGTGCCTGTGTCCTGAATTACATACACATATATAAAAACCAGTTTCAATATGATGTTGAAATGTAGGTTTCATCATTTGTCCCTTCGTTCATCAATTCCCATGCATTCTGGAAAGCCATAGTGGTACAATAAATACAATTAATTTGAAACTGTGTCCTAGTAGACCAAGATGTACTGTATTCGGTGATCAAGGTTTATCATTACATGGCAAAGTTTCCTTTGCACACCTACAAAAACCATCTCTTCTATTTTTATGAAAGTTGATCTGATTGTTCCCCAGACAAGGCACAACTGTTACCACGTATTTCATCAGATACTATTCCAATCCAGACAAGATACTGAGTCTCAAAAATAATCAGGAAGTACCTATCTCTGTTACATTCTGCAGGTTACATTCACTCAGAAAATAATGTCACTTCTAAAGTGCATCCTTTTGTATTATTACAAACTTTTTTTGTTTGGTTGTCCAAGTCATTCATTAGGAGAAATGAATTTGATTCTGGAGTCTAAAGTCAAAATGAGTTATTTCCAAACCTACATAAAAGGATTCTCAGCTAAAAGAAATGGCCTGCGTGCAATATATCTCTTTATGCACATTAATATATGAATGGACTTCCTCTAACACTCAGGCCAAGACTAATAGCACTTTAGAAATATTATGCATTGGTATATTAAAATTGTTAATATAGCCTTTGTTAATAGCTTTTCACTGATGCAATAATCTTCAGTAAACATTTCCAGTTAAGATTATTTGACTTGAATTTCTAGTGTCGACATCTATATCAGCCCCTCCTACCATTACAGCATAAATGTATGAACAGGCAATCAGGTGAACTTCCTACATTTCCCCAAAATTTTGCCCTCCATAAGTAATAAGCTCATTTTAAAAACATTCTGTACTGAATTTTGCCATGGATATTTTTGTCAGGAAATAACTGCATAAAATTATTCATTGGAATGATTTCATATTAATGATTGTAAAATCTCCCATAAGAGGGATGAAGGAGTTCAATTATCAAGAGAGATGTTGATTTCAAGTGTGGAAAGGAGGCTACTTTTCAGAGCCTTGTATGCAGAATGTAAAAATTTTAAGTACACCATTATATTAAAAATGAATGGCTTAATGTTAATGATTTTTTACACAAAGCTATAATTATTTTTGCACAATTGGCTCCAATGCAATTTTTCCTCAAAATTTGCATTTTAATTATAGCAGGAAGAAGAACAGGGTGGGATTAGGAGTTAATTTCAGTAAGTGAAAAAAATAAGATTTTCCTGTTTAGCAAAGGCCTATCATGTGGATAATTGACAGAGAACAAAAAGCCTCTCATGGTGACAACTATTTATATCCTTTGATTGATTAACAACTGATTAATAACTTGGCAAACCACCACCCAGCTAATTCATAAGATTTCTGACTCCTCTTTCATTATTAGTAACAAATGGATTTAAAAAAAAAAAAAGCTTTGGTCTTTGATTAACGGACTATTATTTTTCAAGCATTTTCTGATTATGCCTCTTCCCTCCCCTGGGGATGGTAGCTGTTAATTATGTTCATAGCAGGTTTAGTAATAAAAGGTTGGGTGAGGATTTCTTTATCTGTTGTCATCTCTAAGATCCAGGAACATTGCTGCTGATAAACAATGTCCAATCTAAGCCTCTAAGACATGGGTGTCAAACTCGCCACATCACATGACGTGTTGTGACGTATCACAACTTTTTTTGCATTGCTGGCAATGGGGTGGCCGTGGCTTTTGTATGATGAAATTGGCCCGTGGGCCGGCAGTTTGACACCCCTGCTCTAAGAGAACAATTCTCACCTGAAAGAAAATGTATGATGAATTCAAAGTCATGAACATTTTAAACCTATGAATATACAAGCATGAAAAAATATTCCCCTACTGAAAACTGTACTGTTTTAAGATGACCAATCATCCTCCTTTAGGGAGGACAGTCCTTCTTTTGAAAGTTCTGTCCTCTCTCAAAAAGTGTCCTCCTATATGTCCTCCTTTTCGATATTTGAAGACTAATCTGTAAATCTCCGTATTCGATCGATGCTGATCCGATCCAATCCATTGCGTGTGATGTGATGTATTTGTATTTGACATGACGATTCGTCAAGGCTTGGTACAGTGTGGCGAGATGCGATTATGAGACACATGCACTCCGCACAGAATTGTTTTGAGAGAGTGCGCCATGCGCAAGTGACTTTGTTTACTTCTTACCGAAACATGACACAGCACACACGCATGCATTAGACTCACTTCTTTCTCAGTGAATATTCAATCATACATAGGTGAGCACAATAATTCATGTTTTATTAATTCATTATCTATTTAATAATTTCCAAATATGTATAATTTTATTTACAAGTTTATTCGCTTATGTTATTGTTTCAGTTTTAATAATTTTATTTATTCATAATGAATGTGCTTGCATCATTCATGTAGCTCTATATTTTATTTTTAATTTTAAATTTCATTTAGGGATGGAAAAATCAAAAAAGAGGAAATGCCATATCTATGATAAATTGAATAAGGAATTTCCATTCTTCATATCAAAGAAGGATAACATTGTTTTCTGCAATATTTGCAGCAGAGAATTTTGTATTGCAGTTGGGGGCAGAGCAGCTATTACGAAACACTTGACCACCAAGAAACATAAGCAAGCATGTTTTATTTACGATATTTTTTTCTTCAATTTATTTGTGTCCTCCTTCTCATTGTAAAAAAGTTGGTCACCTTACTGTTTAGAACTGACTTTTTATGTCCCGTAACATAATGCAAACAGATTTCATCCAAAGCTTATTTATATTTTCACACAGGACAAACCCATGCATAATCTGCTGTAATTGCCCTAAAATTCTTGATAGTAATGTAATAATAAACTGGCAATGGAGAGTGGTCACTGCCATTCCTTTTTTTTTTCTTTTTAATGGTAGTGGAAGTTACAGGGACAGCAATGGCACAATCTTATGCATAGGTGTAAGCATACAGTGTGCATTAAGAGACTAAATAAACTTACACTGAATGGTGCTTATGTCTGGATAAATATGTGTAGGAATATGCTGATAGTCTCTGCTCCCCAAAGAAAAGTGGAAAATGTATTAAAAAGGAGGTGATGGCAGAGGACAAATGGATGGGCCAAGAGATAGAAAAGATGTGCTGAATAGTGGGAAAGCAAGCAGGGCTAAATGTATTACTTCTGAAATCATACAATAAAAATCTATATTTTTTCCCCTAAAAAAAATAAAAAGAATGCTTCAAAATGAAATACTACATTAAAATGCATTAGCTTACTGTGTGTATATACTAAAAATCTTGAGTCTCCATGAGACCAAATGATAGTCTCCAATCCCAAAAAAAAAAAAAAAAAAAGATAGCAGGAAATTGAAGGCCAATTTTTACATTCAAAGTTTTTCTGATTTCCTGACTATAGATTAAAATTATAACACCAAGGTAATGCTTTGACAAAATCTGTGCTGTTGTATTGGGGTTTCTTGTTTTTGAAGTTATTTTATACTTGGAAGCAATTCTTCTATTTATCATTCTGATTACTCAGTGGTTATCCACATTTCCTGTTTTGAAAAAGTCCCATCACAACAACCCTGTACAAACTGTTAGATATTTACTTTGATGATTTTGCCATGTCAAAGAGCAGGGGTCTTCAAACTTGGCCCTTTTATGACTTGTAGAATTCAACTCCCAGAATTCCTCAGCCAGGCACAATGGCTAAGGAATTCTGGGAGTTTAAGTACACAAGTCATAAAAGGGCCAAGTTTGAAGACCCCTGTCAAAGAAGCCACTTGATTCATTTCCATGAAATGACTTGGATGCTGCTATCTGGGTCTTCTTTGCAAACAAATAGAGTGATCCCTTAGAACACTCAAAACCTCTCTCCAAGTTAGGAAATAACACAAATTAGTTTCCCCAATAGTGATGCAGATTTTAAAATTTTTGTATTCTTATAAGGTGAAACTGAAATTAGGACCATGATTTAGTTTTCCATAGGAAAATGTTCCCCGGGAAGACATATGGATTGGTGACTGGGATGGAACTCAATATCTCTGGTTGTTGAAGTTCTATGGGTCTATGATAACGATCAATATGGGTGGACAAATCTGACTTGCACTGAAAAATGTTTATGCTGCTGAATTCTTGTTAGATGAAAAGTAGTCCAAATTTCACATAGTAGAAGCAATGCTGTAGTAGAGTACCGAAGATGAAGAGGAAATGCCAGGACATTGAAGGCAAATATCACTCAGGGACTCACAATGATAGAAAATCAAAGGCTTTATCAGCCTGAGGAATGCCAGTGTCACCTGACTCATTGAGAGAAAGCTCCAATAATAAGAAATATAGCATTTGTATTTTAGGGGTAAGCTCTTGGGTTCTTGGTGTTCTCTGATCTTGGTTGCTATCCTGCAGAGCTCATTCTCTCTCTCTCTCTCTCCCTCTCTCCCTCTCTCCCTCCCTCCCTCCCTCTCTCTCTCTCTCTCTCTCTCCCTCTCTCCCTCCCTCCCTCCCTCCCTCCCTCTCTCTCTCTCTCTCTCTCTCTCTCTCTCTCTCTCTCTGTGTGTGTGTGTGTGTGTGTGTGTGTGTAAAATCAGGGATGAACCAACAACAATTGTAACATCCTTTTCCTGAACAGGGTTTTTATTCTTATTTTTAATGTGTTTTATTTTATTGTGTTTTTAAACCTACCATTATTGGGAGAATTCAAGAATTTTCAAGCAGACTACTAGTTAATCAACTAAGTTTCTCATTTGCATATGATATTTCCTGTTTTTTTTATCAGAAATGGGATCAAAATATATCCTGAAATATCCAAATTATTTCATTGTGTGTAGCACTTTAATTTCTTTGATATATCACTATAAAATATTCAGTTCTGGGGTTTTTCTAATCCATCCAACTAAGTACTTTATGTTAAAAGGATCTTTTCAGGAAGTTGTCACTTACTACCTTATAGGAAGAACAATTGAACAAGATTCCACATAATGAAATAATAATGATATTTAAGAGTTATATGCTGCCTTGCAGCATCTCTCTGATTTATAATTTTTTGTCCTCAGGCTTGTCCCAAGTGTATGAAGACTAGAAATACTAGTATGCTTAGAGCAGTCAATATTTGATTAATGAACAATTATTTTCAGTTAATCATTAGATAGTTGCCTATGGGAAAAGCCTTAATTAGCTAAATGCAAAGGATTTTCTATCTCTACATGATTTTTTTTTACAACAAAAATAAGATAAAAGGGATGTTAATCACACTCAGCTGCCTGTTTGAGTAGCTATTCTTCTGGAGTATTTAGTTCCTAAAGCTTCAAATTAATAAAGATTGAGCAGGACATAGACAATGTATTACAAGAGTTCCAAATAGTATGTATTGAACTAGGATAAGGATAGGTAACCTTGGCTCTTTTATGACTTGTGGACTTCAACTCCCAGAATCCTGAGTCAGCATGGCTGGTTCAGAAATTCTAGGTATTAAAGTCCACAAGTCATAAAAGAGCCAAGGTTGTCTACCCGTGAACTAGGGTAAGGATAGGTAACCTGTCAACCTCTTGATGTTGCTGAATGCCAATTCCTATCTGGTATAGCCATCTTGGTCAATTGTATTGGACAGAAGTTGCAGACCAACAGCATATGGTGTGCAACTTATCTCAAAGGTTGCCAAGTGAGATGGTGCTATTTTATCACTAGGCAGCAGTTGGAGTTTTGTTGTAGTAGTTGTTGTTGCCAGTGTTTGTTTTTTGAGATGTCAAATTTCACTTCCACAGCTGAAAATGTTCCTGCAATATTAGCAACTCTAGAACAAAGACATGACAAAGAATGCTATTAGAGGAGTGATAATTTCACTATGCATTAAATGATTATCAAAATAGGGTAATTAAGGTTGTTAGTTTATTTACCAGCTGAATGTATCTGTTGTAATAGGTGTAATAGGTGTTAATTAACTTTTAACTTTCTAAAGATCAAGGAATGATCAGAGCTAGCAGTGAAATTCACCAGCTCAGTTCTTGCCAAGAAGGATTCAAAGGTTTTATTCAGGTATCTGAGAGACTGGATAAATCTCTTATCTAGCCCATAGAAACCTTTTCATATAAATCATTCAAGCAAGGTGGGCAGATAGAGAGCTGGTGAAATGCATAAGATAAGCCTTGTCTTGTATTTGGAGAGCAAAGTTCAATCTCAACTTGATCAAGGAGTTCAATGGGTGAGCTAGTCAGTCTTTCTCAATCAACCACATGACAGGGGAAATAATAAAGATAAGTGAAAGTATGATATGAAGGCAAGAAAGATACATAAATAAAAATGCTATGATTACATTATTGAGGCTTGCTGTAAAATTCCATTATCCAAATTGAAAATTTGGAAGAAGTAGGAAATATTTGGGGCTGAAGACTGATACTCTGCAGAGATTTATCTAGCTTAAAAGTAATGCAGTTCTTCCAGTAGTATTTTGCAATGCACCATCAGAGATTATGAGAATTAAGTAAAATATGGTATGTCATGGAATGTTTGGATTGAAGCCCGAGCAACTGTATTAGCTGGGTTGGCTGCAGTGGTGGGATTCAAATATGTGAACAACTGGTTCTCTGTGTGACTTCATTTCTGGAAGTCCATTGTGGGCCTGGGCAATAAAAAATTAGCTACTGGTTCTGCCGAAGTTGTGCGAACTGGGTAAATCCCACCATTGGTTGGCTGTCATCTTCTGAACAATACCCAGAAAATCAATAAACACAAACCTTGGTGTAGGCCCAAGATGTACATAATTTTATTTCAAACAATAATGTCCCTGGAACCACTTATTGTCTTCCAAAATGTTAATGTAATGAAAGAGAAATGAAAATCCAGGCGGAGTAATACAGATAACTGATTTTCATTTTTGTTCTTGACTGACTCTACTGTTTGGGGGCAGATGTCAGTGAATGAACCAATGATAATTTTTTTAAAAAAACTATGCACTCTTAATATTCACAGTAGGGATGAAAGAAAAAGGAATCAAAGGATATAGAAAAGCGAACCTAGTTGATAAAAAGTAGTACATCTGCTTGCAAGGACTTAGCATCTGGATCAAGGAAGAATGCTATATCTTTATCAATAGCACAGTTAGGAAATGCTGCCATTTTGGAGTTTTAATGGTACACATTTACTTTACCTGGGTTTCAAAAATTCTAGCAATTCAAAAAATCACTAGAAAACAGGAAAGACTGGAAATTTCTGTATCTCCTTTCTGCCATTAAATAATTTTAGTTTTGGTCATTATAACAATGGCTTCCCATGAAAACTGGAGATATTCAATGATATATAAAGGTATTATGCTCTTCTGTTCAAGTGTGATATATTTTAAATTAATTCTGTTGTTGGTACATATGCTAATGTATGGGTTTGCTCTTTTTCGAGAAGAGTCTTAAAAATTAAAATATGCAGCTTAGACAAATCAAAGCAGAAAGGAGATGGAAAGAGGCAAAACAAAAGGAAAGGCTTGAAACTCAAACTTGCTAATGATACAATTAATCTATCATGCAGGAAAATAATTCATTCATTTAAGCCATAATTACCTTTGTTCTGTAGATTAATCTATATAGCCAAGTTCCTGGACATTTCTGAATAGGTCTAGATAAATCATGTTTCTCTTTGGTGAAATAAGGTTTATGTAGGGTGATTGCCATTGCCTTTTCTAGGACAAGAACTAATTTTCAAGAACAGTTCTGGGGTATAATTAAAATTCAGTTTAAAATCTCCTGCAACTCGACTCTATTCAGTCATCCTAGCAACCGAACAAAAGCAGTTTGCCACTGTTTTCTTCTGCAATGTTTTTCAATTTCCTATTGTAGCATGTAGCCCTGGGATTTTTCTTGTACTTATCCATACAAATTCTAACCCAGAATGACTGTGGTTAGCTACTCAGCTGAAGCAACTTTAGCCAATGTAATGTCACCTATTGGGGCTTTTGTCATTTTTTTAGATGGACTAAAAATATTTATGTAATCATTCTTCAGATTTAAAATGTTTTATAAGTTTGTAGAAAGTTTCCACAAAAGAGAAAATACAAGGAAATGGGGGGGGAGGAAAGAAATAGGTCAGGGAAAAACCAAATTTGGGTGTTTTGACAGAATTTCTTTAGAATTAGAAGTTGAATGCTGCAAGTTCTTAGTTATTGCCTTGTGTGTAGTTATTGCCCTCTGTTTACATGAGAGAGAGAGGAAAGAGAGAGAAAGAGAAGAGAGAGAGGAAAGAGAAAGAGATGAAAGAGAGAAAGAGATAGGAAAGAGAGAGAGAGAGGAAAGAGAAAGAGAGAGAGAGGAAAGAGAGCAAGAGAAAGAAGGAGGAAAGACAGAGAGAAAGAGAGAGAGGAAATAGAGAGAGAAAGAGGAAGAGGAATGGTGCTTCTCCAACCAGGCTGGGCGGTACTGGCGGAGCAGCCTTCCTGCCCCCCCTCCCCAGTCAGCTGGATGGGGGGGTTGGGGGTCACCACAACATGAGGAACTGTATTAAAGGGTCGCAGCATTAGGAAGGTTGAGAAATATTGGTCTACTGGTTTCTAGCCTAATATCTTAACCATTACTCCCAATATCCATTTAATATATTACCATATCACCATTTATTTGAGTTTATATAACAGTAGTATAGTTGTTCTTTGGTCCACCTATGGTAGGGGTGTCAAACTGCTGGCCCATGGGCCAGTTGCATCATGTGGAGGCCACGCCCACCCCAGCTCTGGCAATGCAAAAAATGTTGCAATACATCCTGACACATCATGTGACATGGTGAGTTTGAATAATCTCTGGTCATGTTAACTTGTATATTTTTTTAAGAAAAACCTATTTTTATAGCATTAACTAACCAATATGCATTATTTTTTCTTAAGGTAGAAACTTTTGCTACAGATGAAATGTATTTCTTTAGCAAATAAACTTAAATTAAATAGGAAATCAGCTATTGAGTTTATTTTTTTTATTTGCTCATTGGAAAAATTTTACTTGTGCTGCATTTAAGTTAACAAAACAGATCAGTTAAAATTAACTTCTATATCAATGGAGGGTTAATGTAACCAGATCAGGAAAGATTAACTGGATTTAAAATATAAATTATGGAGTTTAGGAAATGTTTTTGCAGAATTAGGGATATTGTATCACTTGCAACTGTTCCTGAGCAAGTTGGACTTTTATTCACAACTTCATTACGTTATTTCTTGAGTCTTGCAATGCATTTTAATAAGGGATGTCCTTTAAAGGTTCAGAAAATTGCAAATGTTGCAATTGAGATAACTAGACTGCTGAATAACATATGGATAAGATCCAAATTATATCTGTACTGAAAAGGAAAGGCTGCTGGAATTGGGTATGTCTAATTTAATGAAGAGAAGGACGAGGAGGGACATGATAGCAGTGTTCCTATATCTCAGGGGCTGCCACAAAGGAGAGGAAATCAAGCTATTCTCCAAAGCGCCTTAAGGCAGGACAAGAAGCAACAGATGGAAACTAATCAAGGAGAGAAGCAACCTAGAACTAAGGAGAAACTTCCTGACAGTTAGAACAATTAACCAGTGGAACAACCTACCTCCAGAAGTTATGAATGCCCCAACACTGGAAGTTTTTAAGAAGAGATTGAACAGCCATTTGTCCGAAATGGTATAGGGTTTCCTGCCTGAGCAGGGAGTTGGACTAGATGACCTGCAAGGTCCCTTCCAACTATATATATATATATATATATATATATATATATTATATATATATATATATGTATGTATGTATGTATGTATGTATGTATGTATGTATGTATGTATGTATGTATGTATGTATGTATGTATGTATGTTTGTATGTATGTATGTATGTATGTATGTATGTGTATATATATATATATATATATATATATATATATATATATATATATATATATATATATATATATATATATGTATATATATATATATATATGTATATGTTTTTAAAATTGTTAACAAAGAAATAAGGGATTTCTGAGATAGCTAGTTCTGACTGAAGAGAGTTAAATAACTCGAAATAGCTATCTCAGAAATCCCTTATTTCTTTGTTAACAATTTTAAAAACATATATATATTTGTGCTTGCAGATGGCTCTGGGTTGAGCTGAAACAAGCAAAGGAAAGAATGATTTCTTCCTCCCATATTTGGGTTTACAGGGTGCTATCTAAAAAAGAAACACTATATACACATCTTCCCTCCCTGATTACTGACAAAGCGGGAGAGAGCCTGTGGCTTAGAGGTTTAAGCATCTGCCTAGTGTGCAGACTGCCCAGGTTCGAATCCCGGAAGGGTGAGTTCTGACTGAAGAGAGTTATATAACTCGAAATAGCTATCTCAGAAATCCCTTATTTCTTTGTTAACAATTTTAAAAACATATATATATTTGTGCTTGCAGATGGCTCTGGGTTGAGCTGAAACAAGCAAAGGAAAGAATGATTTCTTCCTCCCATATTTGGGTTTACAGGGTGCTATCTAAAAAAGAAACACTATATATACATATACATATACATATACATATACATATACATATACATATACATATACATATACATATACATATACATATACATATACATATACATATACATATACATATACATATACATATACATATACATATACATATACATATACATATACATATACATATACATATACATATACATATACATATACATATACATATACATATACATATACATATATTTGTTTTCTGAGGTTTTCGCGGGTGTTTGTATGTAGGTCTTTGGTTCTTCGGGTTTTCTCCCACGTAGAATTTGAAGTGTCTTGGCGACGTTTCGACGAAGTCTCATTCGTCATCTTCAGGCTGGTGCTTTCGGCTTCTGCTTCTAGGAGCAATGTGAGATTTTAGCTGATTCTTCCTTTTAATTGCCAGTGGGGGTTTGAACTGATTGGCTGGGAGCTCAGCTGTGTTCTGATTGGGTGGAGGTGTGTTCTGATTGGTTAGGGGCTTGGCTGTGCTCTGATTGGTTGGGGGCTTGGCTGTGCTCTGGTTGGCTGGGGGAGTGTTCTGTTTGGGTGGGGGCTTTGTTGTGCTCAGGTTAGTCAGTGTTACAAGGGGATTAGAGATGGTGAACTGTGTAGCTGTTTGGCTTTGCGTTCGTTATATATATATATAGAATATCTGTAATGGCTAGCAGTTGCCTAGCAGGAGCAATATAGGTTTCTTTGTATATCTTCAAAGGCTAAAATGACCATGGAACTGAATATCTGCAGGCTATCTTGGTTAGCAGAAGAAGCTCCTGATGTCAGAGCTAAATGGTGTATGGGGATGGGCTCCCTCTTACAGAGTTTCCAAGTTACACAAATACAGAAATTAACAGAAATACTTTTGGTTCATCTTCATCCAGTATTAAGAAATATGGTAACAGTTCATCTAATTCCCTGCCCTTTAATTTAAAAAAACATTTTAATGTTTGATTCTTAATTTTGGCTTTGATTTTGTGTTGAATTAATTTTCTTCTATTCACATCTTTTTTTAATGTTGTAAAGTGTCTTAAGTGTTGGAATAAGCAGAAAAACTATAAATTTCGATATAAATAAAAATAAAAGCTTTGGTGTGATTCTTTGCTTCAGTGACTGTTTATGCAGAACAGCTCTTTGAAGCTGCTTTGCAAAGCAACATGTGACAACTTCGGCAACTGAAACTGTATGTGCATAACATAGAAATGTCTTCTTAATAATAATAATAAAGTTGGAAGGGACCATGGAGATCATCTAATCCAACCCCTTGCTCAGGCAGGAAACCCTATACTATTTCTGACAAATGACTGTCCAGTTTCTTCTTAAAAACTTCCAATGTTGGTGCATTCACTGCTTCTGGAGGCAGGTTGTTCCACTGGTTAATTGTTCTGTCAGGAAGTTTCTCCTTAGTTCTAGGTTGCTTCTCTCCTTGATTAGTTTCCATCCATAGCTTGACTCCCTCTTTTTTGTGGCAGCCCTTGAGATATTGGAACACTGCTATCATATCCCCCCTCGTCCTTCTCTTTGTTAAACTAGACATACCCAATTCCAGCAACCGTTCCTTATATGTTTTAGTCTCCAGTCCCCTAATCATCTTTGTTGCTCTTCTCTGTACTCTTTCTAGAGCCTCAACATCTTTTTTATATCGTGGTGACCAAAACTGGATGCAGTATTACAAGTGTGGCCTTACCAAGACATTGTAAAGTGGTATTGACACTTCATGTGATCTTGATTCTATCCCTCTGTTAATGCAGCCTAGCACTGTATTGGCTTTTTTGGCAGCTGCAGCACACTGCTGGCTCATATTTAAATGATTGTCCACGAGGACTTCTATCCATTGCAATTGTTGAACAAGAGGTTTAGACCTGACCTCATTGAGACAAAATGTATCTATTGTGACAATGAACAGATCGTATTGCCTGCTTTCTTTCCTTGAAGTTCCCTTGATATGAATATCCTCACCGAGGCAAATACCCACCATATAGTATAGAGGCTTAGTTGTAGGAACTTCTGAGGCTGCAAAAGTTATCAATGCCATTGTTGCATTCCAAATTACCTACTCATATATGTAGAAAAGGAGTTTCTGGAAACATCAGTAAATTCAAAATGCAGCAGCCTGGCTGCTAACTACTATATGATGCCCAGAGCAAATCATACCTACAATAAAAACTCTGCCCTGTTTGCCAGCTGTTTTTAGGAACAATTTATATCTGATTCGAATCTTTAAATCCTAATGTACTCAGGATTTAATATCTGAAGGACAATCTATTTGGATAGTAATGACAATCCCAAGGTGCTCTTGGGTTTGCTGAGCAAATTAGGGAGATGAAACACCAGAAGAGTCACTAGAAGTACCATTGGAGAAGATGAAGAATAAAAATGAGCATGGGTAATAGCCAATATTAAAGATTACATTGACAAGTAAAAGCAGTGAAATGTAGATATTTTTATGCCATCATATCCAAATATAGTTGCCCAGTGGACCTTTTAAACCTGACTCATTCGTTCCAGGAAAAGGATGAGACATAGGACCATTTTTAATGACTGCTATGAGAAATGTCCAAATTAACTGGTAAAGTTACACATATTTACTCAGAATTCATCTCAAATCCTATCAAGATGACAGAATAAAGTTATTGGGTGGTTACTTGAAGTGCTGCTTGCTTTGAAGGAGCAGTCATACATCTCCTCTTCAAGAAGTCAGAAGACCCAAAAGTTCTGGATAACTTTTATCAGTCCTCAACCTTCTATTTTTAAGAAAGGATGTTGGTCAGGTTATAGATTCAAACATCTTTCAGTGAACAGGTCATCTAGATCCTTTTCAGTGAAGTTTCAGACTGAGACATAATACTAAAGTGGTATTGATCACATTGGTGATGATTTCTGATGGAAAAAGTGGAAGTAATCATCCTTCTATTTATGTTTGATCTCTCAGTGATATGGTATATTTTGGATCACTTAGGAGTGGGAGTCATAGGGTTGCAGTTATTTTTCTCTTTTCATGTTCTGTTCAGTGTTTGGTGTTGCCAAGTGGGCTTGGATGGGGTAAGAGGGAAAGGGATGGAGAGAGGGAAAGAAGGCGAGAAAGGGAGACAGAAGGAGGGAAAGAGAGAGAGAGAGGATTGAACCATAAACCCCTGATATGTGAAGTGCCTTAATGCTCATTGATCTTGTCTTTCCTGTTTAACATCTATGTGATGCCATTGGGGGAGGTCATCCATTACTTTGGGTTTCTTGATGACTGACAAACCCAACTGACAAACCCAACCAAGGAAACACCATTGAGACTTTCTGATCTCTTAATGCAAAGTTTTATTAAGTACACCATATTGGCACATATGAAAGTAAAAACAGTGTTGGCAAGACCCCACCCAACTCACTGTAGTAAAAGAATTGGCTTCTTCCTCCTCCCTCTGAGTCAGGTCATGCTGCCCAATCATGTTGAAAAATATTGTTATGAGAGAGTATCTATGGGCCCGGCCAGACACCTGGCATTTGTCCTTGGTTCCCACAGTCAGCTTTCCTAATCTTTGAAATCTGCTTTCCAAATCTCTCCCCTCCCCCGAGCTCGTTGGTGAGTTGAGAAGCAATGTCTGTTGCACCAGCAAGACTAGTCTTTGAGACTTGACAGATACATTTCAATCCCACGTTGCCCAGGTGATGCTGTCAAGGTCTTGTCCCAATATTAGCAGGAGGAGAAAAAGACTCAAGCTCAGTTCTGACAAGATCAAGTAGATGGGGATATTTGACCACCTGGTCTGTCGATGTTCCACCTGAAGAGATATTCCATCTGAAGTCTACTTCCTATTTTTGGACTATTGCTGAATTTGGGTGTCTTCTTGGAGTTCTCACTTAAGGGGCAGGTAGTCAGGAAGACCATTGCACTTTTTCATCAATGCCAATTTTGCCCATACCTGGACCAGGAGTCCCTTAGATCAGTAACCGAGGCTTTGATATTTGAATCAGTGCAATGCACTCTACATAGGGCTGCTCTTAAAAATCACTTGGAGGTTGTAATTAGTTCAGAATGCAGTGGCATTGCAGTTGGATCACATAATACTGTTGCTTTGTGAGTTGCTTTAGTTACCAACAGACTATCAGGTTCAGTTCAAGAAGCTGCTAATCACATATAAAGCTCCTGAAGTCATAGGGCTAGGATATTTGAGGGAGCACTATCTTATAGCATCTGTTCATTATACAGGATTGGGCAGAGTGAGCATGGTCTCATTGATTAAATGTCACTTGACTGACCTAGAATGCAGGCTTTACCTATCACAGTGTCCCACACCCTCAGAGATTGCTGCCCCCCATTTAAAGAGCTGGTAAAACCTGGTTCTTTGCCCAGATTTTGGGCTAGAGTGATTGGTAGGCTCTTTATTGATGTTTGTTTTACTGGTGTTGGATTTATGTAGGATTATTGTTTCATTTTATTTTTGTTATACTGAGTTTGGGATGAAGCCAGTCCCTCTACAACAAATAAATGCTTTCTGGGTATTGCGATCACATAACAGGATTCTTTTTTTGAAGATGCCCTCTTTTAATGAGATGTATTTTTTCTAACTGGTTTCCTCCTTTGTTACTCCCAAACTAAAGAACACTAAAACTCTCTTAGAGGATCAGCATTCAGCAGCTTATCTATCTATCTATCTATCTATCTATCTATCTATCTATCTATCTATCTATCTATCTATCTATCTATCTATCTATCTATCCATGCATACATACATACATACATACATACATACATACATACATACATACATACATACATCTTTCTATCCAATCTGTGAAAGTAACAGGCTTTACTACTTAAACTGCTTGGGATTTTTCCCCCATTTGGAATAGAATAGAATGGAATGGAATGGAATGGAATGGAATGGAATGGAATGGAATAGAATAGAATAGAATAGAATAGAATAGAATAGAATAGAATAGAATAGAATAGAATAGAATAGAATAGAATAGAATAGAAGCTAGAGGGGACCTTGGAGGCCTTCTAGTCCAGCCCCCTGCTCAAGCAGGAGAACCTATATTATTTCAGACAAGTGACTGTCCAGTCTCTTCTTAAAAATCTCCACTGATCGAGCCCCCACGATTTCTGAAGGTGAGCTGTTCCACTGGTTAATTGTCCTCACTGTTGGGAAGTTTGTCCCAAACTTGTTAATTGTCCTCTCTTTGGTCAGTTTCCAACCATTGTTTCTTGTCTTGCCCTTTGGTGTGTTAGAGAATAGTTTGACATCCTCTTTTTTGTGGCAGCCCCTCAAATACTGGAATATTGCTATCATGTCACCCCTCTTTCTTCTTCTTTCTTTTAGACTAGCCAAGCCCAAGTTGTGCAGCCGTTCTTCATATATTTTAGTTTCCTGATATTTGATCATTTTAGTTGCTCTTCTCTGAACATTTTCCAAGGTTTCAACATCTTGTTTATAATATGGTGACCAAAACTGGATGCAGTATTCCAGGTGTGGTCTTACTAGGGTTTTTTAAAGTGATACTAATACTTGCCTCTGTTTATACAACCCAGGATTGTATTAGTTTTTTTTGCTGCTGCTGCACACTGCTGGCTCATAGTCAAGTGATCGTCCACTAGGACTCCAAGGTCCCTCTCACAGTTACTATTTTTGAGCCAGATCTCATCTAATCCATACTTAAACCTTTGATTTTTCCTGCCTAAATGTAAATCTTGGCTTTTCTCCCATATTAAACTCATTTTGATTTGAGTTAGTTTTTGGTGACTTTAACTTGAGGAGGGGGATAAGATTTTGATTTAAGATGAAGGAAATGTAGTTTTTTTTTATTGTTGGGTTGTTTTGGACAAATACTGTCTGGGAATAAGAATATATTCCTTCATTGAACAAAGCTCAACAAAGAAATTGTTTAGGAAATATACTTCAAAATAAACTGTTTTCAGATAAATTCAGTCTATCCTTTAGCTAGACTTCAGATCTCTGAAACCATTCACCAAACAGTTTATATTTTGATCATCTAAACTATTAATTTAAATTGAGATCAGCTTTCCCCATCTTGCTGCTTTCCCATAATTAACAGAAAATGAAAATTCCACAGGGGGATAATGTATTTCTTCTTTCTTTTTCTTTTTCAGGTAATCAATCCAATGCCTTTTAGAGCTACAGCCAGTATGAACTACTTATAAACAGGCTACAAGTACATTTTATCCACAAATCGAAACAAGAAGATGTATGTAACATGTTGTAAACAAACCTTCTCCTGATGGGCTTGGACTTTTTAGGTTGGAGTTGCAGATAGTTTTGTTCATATTGATAAAAGTACATAACTCAAAAGTTCATAAATAAAGTCTGTATTGCAATTTAATGGTATAATTAAACAAATTCATTTGCGGGGTATCATTCTCACGTTTTGCGAAATAAATTTGTACTCATAATAAAGCTGCTTCACACATCACTAGCTTTGAAACTCTCATTAGAGAAACTGTAGCATCTGTTTTCTTAACAATTGGGGTTATTATATTGAGATATGTTTCAAAAACATGTTTTTTTGAATTGCTTGTATATTCACCTGGATTGTGTCTTGGTTAATTTATTCACCAGAATCCAAAGTTGTATGTCAAGTTTTATACATGTTATATAGTCATCAGCATTCAAGAGTTACATCCTTCATTCCTTTGTTATTTCTTGGACATTCTTCAGTGCACAACATCCATAATGAAGAACACACAACAGTGAATAACTAAACTACAAGCTCTTTTTCTCCAGACAAGACATTTTTCTCCTTCTATGGCATATAAAGAGTCCTTGAACCCTTTTATTTATTTATTTATTTATTATTAAAACAATCAACATTAAACGAACCCTTTCTAAAGCTCAAATATGTGGAATTAATAGTAGCAGTTGAAGATGCTGAAAGTGGATTGACTATAGTGCTACATATGCAAGTATAGACAAATCAGACCTACTGCTTAACTGTAATTATCTGGGTTCCCACCTTTTTCCATTAGCTGAACTCTCTTAAAATTGTCAGGGCTCATTATCAGATTATTTCTTTATTGTACCACAACAAGAAACCAATGGGGGACTGGTTGATGGGCCCATACCTCCCCTCCTCACACATCCTGCTCCCTCGCTCCCCAACTTTAATTATAATGTATGTTTTTATTGTTATTAGAAGTTTTTTTTAGAAATAAAAAATAATTAGAATTATTTTTATTGGTTTTACTGCTTTTAATGTTTTAAGCCATTCAATGTCACCTGCAGTGAGATAGGTGGAAAACAAATTTAATACACAAATAAATATTCCTTGCTGATAAAAAATATTAAAATATTTGACAGTTGTGCAATGGGACATTGGAGTGGGGGAAGCAAAAGATTAAGAAAACTTAGGCATTAGTAAAAATGAACAAATAAAATGTAACCAAGGTAAAAGAATTCCAGAGATGCTCAGGAGGTAAGGTTAGCTGAGAGTTCCCATCAATGGGCAACTGTATGCCTTATACCTATAGAGGGAACATTGAAAATGTAGTTTTCCCCACAGCGTCATGCCAAATTGATTGATTTGTCTCAGCAGCTCTTTATAATTGGAGGTAGATGGTGTAATGGAACAATAGTAAGTCATGACAGAATGCTGCCCCTAGAGGCACTCAGGGAATAAGGAAGAGAAGACAATATTTGTGCAAATGCCTGTAGTAAAAAAATAAAACAGTTCATTTATAGACCATCCTCAAGAATTCCTAGATGGAAATATAGTAACTAGATAAAGAAAGGAAAAAAAAGAGTTTGCCAATCAAATGAATTAGTGCCACTTACATATTTCTTGTGAATCTGCTTGTTTGAACTTCTTATATCATTATTTGTGTAATCTAAATAATTAATGCTAGTATCGTAAAGGATATTAGTACTACATTACCACATTCTTTCCATATTAGGCAAGGTAGCAGATTGAATGAGTTACTTATAATATTTTTTCCCATTAAAACAGTAGGGATGGTGCTAATTTGCATAGGTATAAGGCCTATTGGGAAAGAAGGAAGGAAGGAAGGAAGGAAGGAAGGAAGGAAGGAAGGAAGGAAGGAAGGAAGGAAGGAAGGAAGGAGGGAGGGAGGGAGGGAGGGAGGGAGGGAGGGAGGTTGTGCTTCTATTTGTTATCTTCCATGTAGTCAATGGATAATTATAATTTGGAGATAGTACCTTATGAGGTCACTAAGCTCTTACTGGAGTGCCAGTTTGGTGTACAGGTTAAGGCAGGGGTCTTCAGACTTGGCCCTTTATGACTTGTGGACTTAAACTCCCAGAATTCCTCAGCCAGCATGCCTGACTGAGGAATTCTGGGAATTGAATTCCAGACATCATAAAAGGGCCAAGTTTGAAGACCCCTGGGTTAAGGCATCAGGCTAGAAACTGGAAGATTGTGAATTCTAGTCCCACCTTAGGCACAAAATCAGCAGTGTGACCTAGGCCTCCGCCCTAGGAAGAAGAAGGTGGTGACAAACCACTTATGAATTCTTGCCAAGAAAACTGCAGGAACCTATGCAGCAGTAACCAGGAGTTAACACTGACTCAGAGGCACAGGGACATACAAACAAAAAATGCCTCCTGTTACTGTGTTACCATTTGTTGCATTCAATATCTATCAGATCTAAGCATTGTGCAACAATTTCAGCAAATGGCAATTCCCTGGTTGGGCTAAAATCTCAGATGGATTGAGACTCTTTGAGAATAATAGGGACATAGTTAGACTGGGAAGTTAAAAAAAAAATAAAACTTCTAGGAAAAACGTACTTCTGTACTGTTGCCAAGGAAATTGCATGAGATCTTCCATAGTCACCAGAAGCTTGCCTTAAGGGCTTGTTTATGAAACAATTTTACAAAGATCAACAGTATTTTTTTAAAAAAAAACAAAACACCAGAATTTGAAGGCTTTACAAACCTTATTGCAGTGTAGGGAAACAGCAGTCACTTCTCTTTTTTTGGGATTAAAAATCAAAAGGCCATTGCTTATGTGAATTATTATCCCTCTCCCTAGTCCCCTATCTCTTGTGATTCAAAATTGTATTGACAGTCTTGCTCTATATTCAGGAGACTTTTGCACAGATGAAAATGCTGCAGAACTGTTGGAATTTTTTTTGCTGTAAAAACAATATATTTGAATATTGTTTCTATAGCAAGAATTTTTCAACAGTATTGCAACATTTTCATCTGTGCAAAAGTATAGTTCAATAGTTCTTCCTTGGTATGTTCTGGCTTCTCCCAACAGTTATCAGCTTCTTATCTATCTGACAAAAAGCCTCATTAATATTGCTTGGGCTCATGCCCTACAGGAAAAAACTTATTTCTATATTTATGCTAATTTGTTTGTTTAGTAATTATCATGTTCTTCACTTCTTCCTAATTATTGAAGGAGGTTAACAATTATTCTGTAATTATTCCCTTCTATAAATTTCACTTTTCCAAAAATCAGAAAATTAATTCCACAGTTAGATTTAGATACAGAGAGAGCAAAAACTGTTCTGCATTATTGACTTTTCTGGATAGCTATCCAGACAAAACATCCTTCCCAGACACTCAGTTTTGCTTTATATTCCTTTATTTATCTGGTGGTTATCTATTCAGGATGGAGTAGATATGCCAAGAGAGCTTGCACGAGGAGCATTCCCTTTATTGTGCATGTCTTTTGAGGACTGGTGGTGAAAAACAGAACCCTCTTCAATTTCATCCAACTGAAACAAAAAATAACTGGTATTTTACTATTGTTCTACTGACTCTGTTTAAAATGAAGACAGAGTATTTCACCATTCCATTATGATGGAGGAGGAGGAAGAGGAGGAAGAGGAGGAAGAGGAGAAGGATGGCCCGTCAGCCCACCAAAAAAACTAGAGTGAGAATAGAGACCTTTGTTTAACCTAGACTTTAATGCAACAAATGAAGATATGTTATGTCTACAAAATCTGCATAATTCATTAAGGAAGTTACATAACAGAAATTAAACAAGGCTAATCTAATAAGAATTCTTGACATATATTTTGATTGCTGGTCATTTCTTCATTGTTTTCAAGAGTCTTACAACTTACATTATGATGTGATGTGCTGTACAATCTTTCAGCTTTCAGTGTGTAGAATACCCCAGACCCTTCATTTTCCCTCCTCCCATTATTTGGGACTTTACTAGTTTTGAATGATTTTGAAACTAATCCATTAAAAAATGACTTGAATAGTATGCAGACCGCAAATGAAGTCTAACCGTTATTTTTTTATTCCTGAAATACTGAAATACCTTGTGCTTCCATCCAAGTATTAAAATGTAAGAAGGAACCTAACAGTTCATGAGTATTAACCAAATCACACAAAACAGTGATAAAATATTAAGACACTATATTTTATTTATAACTTGGAATTATTTGATATACTCCCATCAGAGGTTTTGCCTTAAAAGGGTATATGGAACAAATGAGAAATGGATGGCATACACATGCTCACACAAATACATAACACGGAAGATGTTTTACTTAAATTTGAATATAACATGATTATAGGGAATCCTGAATGGTTTAGCAACAGAAGATTTGAAGGATCCTCTCCTCCACTGTGAATCTGGTCATCTGTTGAGATCATCTTCAAAATCTTTTTCTATGTGCCAATGATCACAGCCCCTTCTAGTCAAGAATAGAGACATGATTATTTTTCCATAAGTATTACTGGACTGGAGAGCAGTCTTTCAAGGCAGTTCCGACACATTTTCTCAGAAACAATCTTCTAAAGTTGGTGATCTTTTCAAGCAGCAGCCAAAGTCTTGCAGAAGTTCACAGAGGTCTGGCCTAGGACAGCAGCTGTGCTTCTTTCACCTTGTGTATGGTATTTTAGAAATTTGTTGGGTTTGGATTACTAACAATAACATATTAACATTATTTTCAATGTTCATGATGTTGGAAGTCTGGTATCATGTCAAAGGATCTTCCTCTCTCTCTCTCTCTCTCTCTCTCTCTCTCTCTCTCTCTCTCTCTCTCTCTCTCTCTCTCTCTCTCTCTCTCTCTCTCTCTCTCTCTCTCTCTCTCCCTCCCTCCCTCCATGTGCCTGTGTATGTCTGTGAGTGCATTTGTGAGCTAATGAAGATAATGAAATAAAGTATCCTAAAAGACATTTTGTCTGTATCATTTCAAGCTGGAGAGAAAATGGAAAACAATGTAAATAATGTAAAAAAAAGGGGGGGGTAGAAAAGTCAAGAATTTTCTCAGAATAAAAGTCTTTGAAATTTCAGCTTATATCTAATAAGGTCTATTTGGTTTTAATATATAATACCCATATGGAACAAAAAAAGTAACACTGAGTAAATAATGTTTTTACAACTCTTCATTGCAGTGAGCTATAAAAGAAAGAAAATTTGAGCTAAAATCCCTAGTGACATTCCAGCAATCATTTTTTTCTTTTTAATTTCCCATCTCCATTGTATAAAAGATTGATTAGCTATGTTATGATGAGTCAGTGCAATTAGAAATGGAAGCCAATCAATAGTTTAGATATTAGCACATTAAAAAGCAATGAAGGTATAACTGAGAGGGTCAGAACTCTATTAGCAACTTGCTATGGAGTGTCTTGGTTTGTATCCGACATATAGAAATAGATTTGAGGACTTGCCTGATGCACCTCCAGAAACTTTGATGGACAACTCAATTAAAGAGAGGTTAGTTATAATTCAGACTTGCTGCCAAAAATCAGAAATACAAGGGAGAATCCAGCAATCTAGATTAAATATAATGGTTGCAGCAATTCAGGTTCTTCCTTCAAATGTTCTGGCTGACATATAAAAATCCTGTCTTTGACAAGCCCAGCAATAGTGCTTAAAAAAAAGATCACCACAAAGGTTGATCTATTACAGTTTTCTTTTTTTGTGCAGAGGCCAATCAGCTGGCTATGGGAATGGCAGAAATGCACAGGTGCAATGGTGCCAACTTATTGTTCACCCAAAATGAGAAAAATTCAGTATGGCAGCTATGACTTGTCCTTGACTTATGACCGTTCATTTAATGATGATTTAGAATTGCAACAGTCTTAGAAAATGTTATTTATGACATGTCCTCACGTTTATTACCACTGCACCACCCCGTGACCACGTGATTGCAATTCAGGCATTTGGCAATCAATTCACATTTATAACTGATTGCAGCATTCTGTGGTCATGTGATCACAATTTAGGACTTTCCTAGCCAGTTTCCAACAAAAGATATCAATTGGGCTGGCTGGATTTATTTACCGATCATAATAAAATGGTCATAATAATGAGTCTGGTCACATGATGACTTGCTTTAACACTTTCCCCTGCTTACATAGAAAATTCCACTCTCAACTGTAGTGGAGTTTTCTATGTGAGCAGGGGAACTGTTAAAGCAAGTCATTATGTGACCAGACTCATTATTATGACCATTTTTATTATGATCGTTAAGAAAATCCATCTATGTCAACTGTGGTTATCACAGTTGAGGACTGTGGACTGTGGACTGAGGACTATCTATATAACTATCATAACTAATCAATATATTTATCATATTCCATGTACAGGTAGTCCTTGACTAACAACAGATCATTTAGTGGCCGTTCAAAGTTTCAGTGACGTGTGACCCTTTTTCACACTTACAACCACTGCAGCATTCCCATGGTCATGTGATCAAAATTCAGATGATTGGGAACTTACTCACATTTTTGTCTATGGAGATTCTCAATCCTCCAGGTCATAGTTATCCCAAAGATGCGTTTTCATGAGGCAACTGGACTTTCTTGTTTTTCTTTGAGGATGTTTCGCTTCTCATACAAGAAGCTTCTTTAGTTCTGACTGGATGGTTTGGAATGGAAGGCTTTATATCCTTGCAGACAGCTGGTCATTTGCATTCATTTAGAAAGTCATTGAGGCCCCTCCCCTCCCTTCCCTTGGGGGGATGTGGTGGTGGGGGTGCCGAGCAGTGATGTTAATTGTTTGGGATGATTATTTTCAGTTGAGTTATTAGTATTAGATGTATTGAACAATGTATTTATGTTTTGTTTATGGATGATTGTTTATTTTAATACTATGATTTGATCTGACTAATTTTTTTCTTCTGTAAAATTTTAAAAAAACCAATAAAAATATATTTAAAAAAAAAAAAAAGAAAGTCATTGAGGCCACCTGGGAATTTATATGTGTCTTCAGGGTCACCCGAGTAGTGCAAATGGGTGTGGAGCCTTTTTGGAACTGTTGAAAGGACTGTGTTGTAGATGGGAAGATAGATGATATTGTATTCCCTCCCCTTCTGTTGAGAGAGAGCTGTTCAATTTTGACATAGAGGTCAAAGGGGTCAAAGAGGCCATCAATGTCAAAATTGAACAGTCCTCTCTCAACAGAAGGGGAGGGATAGGACATCATCGATGTTCAGTCTACAACACAGTCCTTTCAACAGTTGCAAAAAAGCTCCACACCCATTTGCACTCCAGGTAGCATCAACGACTCTCTAAAACAGGCATTTCAAACTCGTGATGTCATGTGACATCGTGCAATGTATCGCAACTTTTTTCCCATTGCCGGCGTGGTTTTGGCATGACACTTTCGGTCCGCAGATCGGCAGTTTGACATGCCAGCCCTAAAACAATGCAAATGACCACTGTTTGCAAGAAGTTTAAATCCTTCCAAGAGCTGAAGAAGCTTCTTGGATGAGAAGCAAAATGTCTTCAAAGAAAAACAAGAAAGTCCAGCATCTTTGGGACTCATATTTTTAACTTTTGTACTGTGCCAAGGTTATGTGATCACCTTTTGCGACCTTCTGACAAGGAAAGTCAATGGGGAATCCAGATTCACTTAACAACCATGTTACTAATTTAACAACTGCAGTGATTCACTTAACAACTGTGGCAAAAAAGTCATAAAATGGAGCAAAATTCACTTAACAAATGTCTCACTTAGCAGCAGAAATTTTGGGCTCAATTGTGTCCATAAGTATTTGTCTGATTTATTTTCAAAGCCATTCTACAGAGCTGAGACTACATCTTGTGATAGCAAATTCCATGATTTATAACTATTGATTGTGTGAAGCATTTCTTTTGGACCTCCACCAAGCTTCATTCTAATAGTAGGCAGAAAAGAAATATTGCTACTCATTCAGTTTACTCTGCATATTTTTCTACTCTTCCATAATAAGCCCATTTTGTCTACATTTTTTTAAAAGAAAGTTAAAAGGTTGCAATCATCATAACCTTTTCCTACAAAGATTCATACTAACTTTGACATTTTCTTCAACTATTGCTCTATAACAACCTTTTTTGAGGTGTGATAATTATTTCCAAGCTATTTACAGCAAAGATTAATATACAGTAAAGGCATTTTTGAAATGGACAATTTACTTTTAAATTCTTAGACTTAGAACACTAAAAATGTTCTTTTCCCCAGCAACAGTGTTACTGTTTTAATCCAGCCATCCCCAAAACTTTAAGATCTCTTTGCTTTTAATTCATACAGTGATTAATTATTTTAATTGTTGATTAATTAAAATAATTATAATTAATTATGATATAGAGTATGGTCATCGTCTGTTATGAAACAAATCTTGGCTTAAGGTCAATCTTCTTTCACAACACACAGTTGGAAAAAATGGAGAGGATACTAGTGCTATTTTGCACTAAATATCCTTGAGGTTGGAAGGCAGAATGAGAGTTAACATCCACTATGATAACCAGGGGCTTCTCCTGAGTAATTGTGCCTCAAATATCTATAAGGCCTGGTTTTTATCCTGAGGTACATGACATTAATCTCAATGTGAAAAACATTTCCATCAGTTCTTTGTCAGATCAGTCACTAATATCACTGGAATTTTGCAGGTGTCACAGCTCTCTAAAGGGCCTATTTTATCAGTCAGACCAGGGTATCTATTGGATTCCTTCAGTTTACAAAAAGTGCTTAGGACATTTTTCAGAATTCTTCAGAATTCTGCCAGTCTTCACCCCAGTTCTGTCTACTACTGCAATGAATTGTTGACAAAACCACTTAGCCGGATTGCTGCTAAATGGCCTCTCCTCATCCACTAATCCAATGGTTCTCAACCTGTGGGTCGCGACCCCATTTGGGGTCGAACGACCATTTCACGGGGGTCGCCAAAAACCCCAGTCCGCCATTTTTCCCCATTTCCCCTCGACCGGCGCAGGGGCAGCACCGCGCATGCGGGGGGTAGCACGCACATGCACGATGCGGGCCCATTGCACCATGCATGCGCGATTCAGGCCATCACGCCGTGCATGTGTGATTCGGGCCATCGCGCCGCGCCACGCATGCCGATGCGGGCCATCACGCTGCGCATGTGCGCCGCAGTTCGGGGTCTCGGCCTGAAAAAGGTTGAGAACCGCTGCACTAATCCAAGCATTTTCTGTGATTTAATCAGGTGCCCCAGAAGAAGGAGAAGCAAATATCATAACATCAAAAAAAAGAATATTATTGAAAACAACTAAGCACTCAAATTTGACCCTACACTGATATTAAGCAGGTCTAGCTATCTTTTTGTGCCTACCGATACTTGAATGGCAGCCTTGTTTAAAATTTTCTAGTTTCTGCTGGGAAAACCTGGGATAAAAGAATGAATGCTGGACCAACATGCTTTAAAATTAAGTTAAAGCGAAGTCTGGACGATCAAATCACTCACATTAGCTTGAGGAAGTGGACAGGATCATCAGTGTTGTTATTCTGGCATAATTCTAACAAACTAATCCTCTTCATCTGAAGATAAATAAAATATGGGGCAGAGCCAATAAATACAATAAAGGAAACAAAAGGGGAGGAATCTAATATTTGATATTATTTCAGCCACAGATTATCTCATAGTAACCTTAATGCTCACCCTAATTATAGGGAGACTAATATTTTCTCAGTGGTTCCCAAATCCCCAACCAAAATAAAGACATTAATACAGATTTGCATAATAGGATAGTTGGAACAATTATTTTGCTAAAAACCAGCATTGTGAAATCCACAAACATGATTTGCCCAAATGGAAATGTTGTGATACTTCTTTACATGCATCATTTAGTATGGAAAATTTTAGGGAGCTAACTGCACTTGAGAAGTCATCTCAGATACATTTGACATATTAACTAGCTCAATTTCTGAGTTAGCTACTAGCTTTGTCCCTTGGCTCATTCATTTCATTAACACTGGTTATATCCCTATATAGTGAAATGTCTTGTATCTCCTGATCATAATAACTAGCACCAGAGGGGTTAAATTGAAATTTGCATTGCCATGTTACTTCTCTGATAAAATTGCATCCCATACCATCCAAATATATGTCACCATTTAGGAAGTCTCTTCAACTTTAATACTACAGAAAACCTGCATTTTGTTTTACATATTTTATATATTGATGCACACTATCAGGGAGTGAAAAAGAATTGCTTCCAATCCAAAGCAAACCTCCCACTGAGTTTTGTGCTATCAAGAGTTATCTGTGTACTAACAAATGCATGCTCTGAAGAAGTAAATAAACTAATTAAATATTTAAAACACTAAAACGCCATCAGAGCAATTTCCAGCCCATTTATTCTTGTTAAATTTTCAAGTGTTTGCAAACAACCTGATGCTTCATTTGTCTAGTCCTTTTGGGTGATATCCCCTTCACTATACCATTTGCTTTGATTAGCAATCGAAGAATCTGATGGCTCTTTTGATCAGCTTAAACTTAGCCCAATGGATATAGAATATTTAGAATGTAGTATATATATAAAATATAAAAGTTCAGTCGGTGGGATTTCCTCAGGCAAAGTTAAATGACTGCAGAGAAAAGTGAAACAAATGACCGAATAACTGCACGATGATTATTGACTGATTTTGATATGCTAATTACTTCCCTTTGCTAATTGATCTACTGATAATTTCTTTACAGTCTTTAAAGTATTTTCAAACTATTTCAAACATTTTCCTATTCCATTTATTTTCCATTTTTCCTCTTAATTAATCTTATAAAACTAAATGTCTTAGGCTTTTTAAGGGAAATACTATGTATTTTGCTTAAATAAAAACTCTATAGTTTTGCGGTGATAAGCTTCTTAAGTTCTCCTCATAAGATGTATTTAATTTTTGAGATGTATACTTATGGATAGTTTAATAGTCACATTGACATTTTCAAACTGAACGTTAGAAGCAAACCATGATGCAGAATTGGCCTCTAACTTTACAGTCATATGCATTATGGTATCTTATATGGCAAAAAATGACTCCCTTGTTTCCCTTCTCTCAATATATGGATCTAAGCCCTGCAGGTATTTAGAGACACTTGCAATTATATCAGTGATGCATATTACTGGTTTCAATATTGGATTTATAGATGTGGGGAAATCAGGTTCAAATGTAAGTTATCCTGAAGTGTACTTGCAACATTCCATGCCCACCTATATTCCTTGGTAAATAAAGAAAAGACATGGATGAAGGACCTGATTCATTGTCATTATCTTTCTGGTCTTCGTATCCAGGGCTTATATTTCAGCTTCTTATTAAGCAATAAATGTATTCAGAATTGAAAAAGTGGACTTGAAATGATTAAAGCCAAAATCAATACAGCCTCATAAGTCTCTTATTAAACTTGCTAGATATTAAACATGTAGAAATAAATTATATGTTTGAAATCTGGCTTTTAAAACGTTTTCTAATTTTTTATTGCACAGCTATTGCAATGTATTTGAAAAGACTGCAACATCCGAAATGCAACATTTCAGCGAATCTCTGGATATCAAATATTGTCAACACAGTAGACTTATTCATGATTGTCTGGCACATGTTTTACTCAATTATCCCATTTTTTAGGCTTATATGACATGCTAAACTATAAACTGAGCTGAGATTTCACAACATGCTAGGCTAAAAGGTAACTGTAAGCTGTATCATTTAAGAACAGACATACTGGAACAGGTTCAAAGAAGAACCACTAGAATGATTAGGAGAATAGAAACTAAGATTTATGAGAACCAGTTGAAAGAATTGGAAAGGTTTAATCTAATTGTGATATGATAACACCTAAAATGCTCTTACACATAAAAAGATCAAGATCTGTTTTTCATCATTCCTATCTGATATAAGGATGGGAAGGGAACTCTTCCTAACAGTCAGAATAGCACAAGAATTGAACCAATCATTCGGCGTGATAAATGGTTTCTCCTTTGCTGGACATGTTCAAGCATACACTGGACAATCAGATAGTGGGAATACTTTAAATTTATTTTTTGCATTAAGACAGAGGATTAGACATAATGCCTAAGTGTGCTCTTCCAGCTCCTTGATTTTGTAAAAGTATTTGGGCAAAATAGATTCAAAATGTTTCTTCAAAAATCCAGTTAAATAAATTGGCTATACACTAGTCTGGCAAATTTCCTAATATTGCAGAGCCTTATATATATAGGCTGAAGAATATATTATGTTTTAATATAAAACATAATATATTATATTAACCAAATACATTAATTTGGTATTTTGAGAAGGAATACTGACATAGACACACATTAATTCATGAGCAACAGACAAGAAGAAGCTGATCTTCTAAATGTCAGATTGTCCTGCTTGCTTTTTCTCAGAGAAGTCAGTTTCCACTAAAGTAGAGTAACTGTTCATTCATCTGGATCCATTCTTTATCAGTATGTATGTCCTTTCTAAACAGAGCAAAGAACTCAAGCATAACACATATGAAACATACGTGGCTTCCAAACATATCTACAATAGGCAAAACAGATATTTTAATTAGCCACAAATTGAAGTGAATTGAATATCCTCATTTTTAAATGAATAATTAAAAGGGGCGTGAAAATCTAGATAAGCTAAACTGATATGATTATAATTTCAATCAAATTAAATAGAATATATGTATAGAAATTCATGAATTTTGGTTTGAAAACATCTGAGCAAATTGAATCTATTTAATATAAATTGTTTCAAGTATGCTTGAAGCCATTGGATCGGTTTGTTTATTTACTGGGATGATCCATTCAAATGACCTTTGAATCAGAATAAGAACCTAAGCTTTGCATAGAAGCACATGACTAGAGTTCCTTCACAGCATAGAGACAAATCCAGTCTGCAAAAAATTCAGTCTTTTGATTATTGAATTTCTAATAATGCAGAGGGACATTATCACTCAGCAATTAAAGAAACTGAGCTTGTCAGCTGGAAAACTGACAGCCTGGGTTTGAACACTGCTTGATGGTGTGAGCTCTTGTTGCTTGCCCCAGTTCTTGCCCACCTAGCAGTTCAAAAGCATGCAAATGTGAGTAGATAAATAGGTATCACTTCAGTGGAAAGGTAACAGCATTTCATGCGACTTGTTGTATAGCCATGCTGGCCATATGACCACAAAAGGACAATGCTGGCTCTGTCAGCTAAGAAATGGAGATGAGCACTTTTGTGTTTTCGGGTCGCAGGCATTAAACGAAGATACATGATGAACAACAAAGCTTTCTTTATTGATTTCTCCTTACAACCAGCAACAAGCAAAAGACACGCAGGCCTTTTATAATGTCCAAATCCCGGTCAGTGTCAGCCAATAAAAAACCAGCTGTTTTCGCGCCTTGTGCATGTGTGCAAGGCTGGCGACAGCCAGTCTGGTCCCGGGCAGCTTTTGGTCTGCCCAGGACCATTTGCAACATTTCTGAGCCTGCTAAATGCCTCAGCAGGCTCAGGACACAACAAGCACCTCCCCGTGGAGTCAGATATGATTGGAAAGGGAAAACCTTTACCTTTAATAATGCAGAGGGCAAGACATTAAGGTGACCTAGAAAGCTCTGCAGTGTGAAAGAAAGTGATGCTAAATAAAAAGCTGGCTGGAAAGGTTTTATCTTTTAAATACTGTCAGTTACAGTGGCCTAATATGTCCTGTTCTACCTGAATAGCTATATCAAATACCCACAAGCCTGGTAAGCTGTATTACAGGTCTCACTTTTGGAATTCCCAGGGCTAGGGCAAGCACACTGACATAGGTCACCTTGCGTCCTAGCTTTCCAAGAAGAGGGGAAATTATCAACCATGAATCATGCCACCTAGTGAATTGCTGAAAAATGAAGCTTCTGCCAAAAATACAGCCAGCACACCAGGCCTAAAATCCCAAGAAATCAACCCAGATTCTGAGAAAATCAGCAGGGTATTCCAAATACTGTAGCTCTCTTTAAGAATTTGGGGATAATAATTGTATATGGGTTGTTTAGGTTCTTAGACGAATATATTTCCGAGCCATGTAACATTTGTGAAATAGCTTTAGCTTTGAAATGTCTTATGGCAGTGGGTACATTCTTAGCTCCTCTGGTGTAAGAGAAGCTGAGTATAGATTTAGCACTTTTATTGGCCTTTAAGGAGCTAGATTTAATTTGTCCCTGCCAGATGCCCAATTATGGCAATGCTATGCTGAGATATTTAAAATATGAAATTTGGTCTACAGTTTTGTAATCTGAGTTTATGACATCCCAGTCCCTTTGAAAAGACCTTAATTTTAGTTTTGGAGTAGTTAACTGTAAGCAATTCTTCTCTATAATAATTTACCAGAGCCTGTAGACCATTTCTGAAGCTGACATGATAGGCAGGATGGCTTTGCAAGTAGGAGCATGACCATCTGTCTATTATTAAATCAGGAGGTTGGGGTGGGGTGGGGGTTGGAGTTTCACATTAAATTAAAGCTGAGCTAATTGAGTCGATATTCATATATTAAAAGGAGGGAAAGCAGGATTTTCCTATTTTCTGGATGAGAATACCTAGAAATTCCTGCCATAGCTAAAATGTATAATAGCGTTATCATGCAGCATCTTAATTAGGCAGAATAGACTGCAACAGTTTCTTTGCCTTAAAATCACAATACTGTATAATAATGATCAGGACCCCTATAGTCCGTGTATTTTGTTGTTGTTGTTGTTGTTTTAAATAAACCTCAGAATTTGGAATGTATTTTGCCTAACATGACACAGCCTGATAAATAAATATAAATATAAATATAAGTCTTTCAGTGGTAATAAAACTGGTAAGCAATAAGGCAGATATAAATAATGAGAACATGATAAAATTGCAGTTGACAAATATATGGAATATTTTCTGTAGAAATATTCTGGCATAAGCCTAAAGTAACCAGGAAAGTACACATGACTTTCCTTTCCAGAAAAATAAATAAAATAAAATAAAATAAAAATAAAATAATCAAATCAAATCAAGCCAGTGATTCAAAGGCTGGGTAATAATATTAAATTTAAAAAGCTGTTTATCTCTCTCTCTCTCCCGTTCAGTGCCTTTGAGTCAGTATTGACTCCTGATTGTGGCCTGGACTCATCCCTGCAGTTTACTTGGCAAGATTTTCGAATTGGTTTGCCATTGTCTCCTCCCTTGGGTTGAGAGAGAATGACTGGTCAAGCTCACTCAGGTGGCTTTGTGTATAAAACAGAACTACAATTCATGGTCTCCCTGTTTCTAGCCTGGTCATCATTTAGCCATGTTGAAATCTAGAAGTGTTTGTACTTTACTCAATATGGAAAACAGATCTCTATTGGAATTTGTCATGGACTAGCACTATATCATAACCCTCAGATTCTTGACAAAAGTTTATCTGTAATGTCCTGTGAAAATTTGGCACATGCCAAAACTTGTATTATTATTTATAAGCTTTAAAATGATGGAGGAGAAAAGTAACATATATAAATTTCTTATATTACTTTGCTAAATAAAAAAAATATTGTAAAAATACGATTTATTTCTAATATTTTTTTCATCCATTCATCTTTTTTTTTCAGATAAAAGCTATTAAACGTCAGTCATTCTGCAATTCTTTCTATTTCTTTTATAAATAAAAGCTGTCATTCAAAAGTCAAGGCAGTTTTTTTATGATAGAAATGAATGTAATGAAAACTCTTCCATGTTATCTCTCCTCAGGCAAGGTGTACCATCCTATAATTAATTCCACTGAAATTTAAAATAAAATAACTGAAAATAAGGAGTATTAGGACCATATTATATTCAGTCTACATCCTATTCCTACGCAAGTTTACCTGCATTTACAAGTCCCATTGAAATCAATGTTGACTCACAATTAGAACTGCTGTATAAATTCATAATTCCTGATTGAAAATACACATTTCTCAAGCTCATAATAGTTGCTTTCAAAGATAGAAAGCAAATAGGGGTTTTTTTTGGCTCAAATCTTCAAATTCCTTTATTTCATTTTTATAGTGTTTTTGTATGACATAGGAATTGAAGCTGCAGGGATAAATGATAGGTTTTTATTCCATTTTTTCAATTTACTTTTTAGGTACTATTTAGAAAGCCATTTGACAATATATTCCAAGATTGTTTAGCAACTGCAACTTGTGTATTTGTTCTGAGCCAAGCAAAATGGTTGCCTTGCGACTGAAGGCAAAATTTAAAAGCACGTGAAACCAGAGACATCCGAAGCAGTCAAAAAAATGCTTCCTCTCCCTGGTGTTATTCTGTTCAGGTGCCCCTGTTTATCCAGTGACTGGTCCATCACTAATATTTCCTGTCTACATACTGATGTTTCTCCTAAATGAATAAGCATTTAAATCTAATAAATCCAAATCCACTATATCAAGAAATAAAAATAAAAAATAAAATCACTGAATGTATGATTTGGAAGTAAACCTTCAGCTTATGCAATCCACTTCCCAAGTCAACTGAGAAGTCCATTTAATCATCCTGACTGAGAATAGTTTGGGCATTCAGTTTTGTAAGCTACAAAAACACTTACATACTACATGTACAAACACACTCACAACACACCATTCTCAGAATCACCATTCCCAACATGTAAAACACCTGTTAGAGAATTTTAACTTAATATGGAATTCTATGTTCAAAAAAAATCATGCAGTTTTCTGAATGTTCTTTTTTAGCACTTAAAATAATTGTTGTAATTATTTACTGTCTAAAAAAATTATGTAACAATAAAAAACACCCATTAGAAGTTTTAGATGCATGAATGATTCCAATCTAGAATTCATAATAACTTTGTTTAACTGTTGAAGTTAAAATGTTTTTGAAAATGCTGTGACTGTCACATTAACTGACTTCACTGTTATTTGTTTTGTGGAATAGATGATAGCTATCTAGCCATCTAGCCATATAGATAGATAGATAGATAGATAGATAGATAGATAGATAGATAGATAGATAGATAGATAGATAGATAGATAGATAGATAGATATGCTATACCTTTCAAGGAAGAAACCAAGTAGATGGAAATATTAGCTATTAATACAATTTGTCAGTTACTCACTTAATAATTGAAAACTAAATTGGTTAAATTAATTTGTGCTAAACAAATGAGAGGAATGTATTTAAATTTTCTGAGCCTAGCCATGAACAATACAAGGATATTTTTATTATATTAACGGTTATGTGGAACGGGGTGACACAGTAAATTTTATAATACACTTTTTGATTCAGTCCTGCAAGGTTGGTATGCTTCGAGTTCCTCTGATTAAATAATGTGATCTCTCAAGACCCTGGAAGAATGCATTCTCTGACCAATGCCTGCTCTCTGCAATGAGATTTTCCTAAGATTCCAGTGCCCGCCCCCCATTTTTCTATTGTTTAGAAGAGCAACAGAAGACCACTTTCCTTCACCCAAGCCTTTGGTGAAGGACAATGGGATGTCTCATTTCATTGTCCTTGCCATTTTTTACCTTTTTAAAATATTTTACAGATATTATTGTAATTTCTTTGCTGTGAGGCACCACAGATTACTGGGCAACATACAAGCTTAATAATAAATTGTTGTTGTTTTCTGGACTTCTGGACTATTGTGATAGTATCATCACCTATCTCCTAAGAGATACTGGCCTAAGTCACTAATTGGATGACTGATGGTTCAATTTCTTCCCTGTTTTTCCCCCCATTCTCCTTCCCATACATACTCTTGTAATTGCATAGTTTCTCCTGTATGGAGAATACTAGTAGCAATGTTAAACTTATGTCTAGTATGTCAGGATTTCCTTATTCCCTGAAGGTAAAGAAAGAAACAGTTTAATCATTCCCATAAAACCTGCATTTTTATTTGATCAGAAAGAAGAAATGCAGAGGAGGAATGAGTAACAAAAGAACCTGGAGTAGGCTTACCTTGCTTTAAGGAGAAGAAATACTGTTTTGGTTAGGTTAAAACCTGGCTATTTTTTTTATTTGTTTTTGTTTTTGTTTTCAGTTTTGAATATGCATCACTTCAGAAAAGAAACTAATTTGGAAGGAGCCATTTCTCATCTAATTTCATCAAAGCCATGGTGAAATTTAGAAAGCCAAAGCTTTTTGTTCTCCCATCAGGGCAATACAAAAATAACTTAAAAGATGCAGTTCAGTGGCAAGAACAGTAAGGCAGCAAAAATCAGATCCACAGGTAAAGGGTAGGCAATACCCTGTTCAATATTAGTGCTTGTAAGAGGAATATAGATGTCCTGGTGGACCACCACTGAAGTATGGGTCAGCACTGTGATGCAGCTGCCAAAAAAGTCTATGTGGTCTTGGGTTGCATCAGCAGAGGGATGGCATCAGGAACAAGGGAAGTGATAGTACTGTGCTATACCAACTCAGTGAGGTCATATTTGGACTACTATGTCCTCCATAATTCAAAAAAGCTGTTGAGGTCTTAGAAAAACTGCAAAGAATCATAACAAAGATGATAAAGGGATTGAAGGCTAAATCCTATGAAGACTAGGTATGATTAATTTAACAAAGAGATGACTGAAGGGAGTTGTGATGGCAGTCTTTCAATATTTGAAGAGCTAACATAGAGGAAAACTTAGTCTCCATAGCACCTGAGGAAAGAACAAAAAGCAATAGGTGAAAGCTCATCCAAGGGAGATCCAATCTGCAAATAAGAAAGAATTTCCTAATAGTGGGAACTATTATGCAGCGAAACAGCTTGCTTTCTGGAGCTATGGGAGCTCCATCGCTGGAGGTTTTCAAGAAGATTAGTCAACCGTTTGTCTGAAATGGTATGTGGACTCTGCCTTAGTGCAGGGTGTTGGATTGTATGACTCCAAAGTCCCTTTCAATCCCATGGTTCTATGATTCACTGGCCTCCTCCTCTTTCTATGTAAAACTTCCTGAAATGATGCAATGCTGTGAAGGGAAGAGGTCTGTTTCACTATAGAAAAATAACTGTAAGGATATTAGATCTTTTGTAATATGGGGACAGGTGATTAATGGAAAGAGCTATTCATTGATTTTGTTTGGCTTTGTTGACAGAAGTGATGACATTTGCACGAATAATTGTCCTTTATGTAAGAAAACCTGTGGGGAACTATGTGAACACAGACTACGTGGTAATAGTGGAAAAAAATATTCACTTTCCTCCCTTAGATCACAGATACTGATGAAATACCCTCCCCAGATCGTATCGCATATTAGCATAGTAGCACAGGTAGAAAAGGACAGATTTTGCTACACTAACAGTAGTCATTCAATGTCTCATTTGCAACTAGCCAGTTAATACCTTGTAACTTATTATAATTAGACATTGATTCAAGTCCAGATATCTAATTTAGAATGAATCTAGGTTCTGAATTCTCAACTCTAACCAGGTCAAAGAATTGAAATTATAACCAAAAATCCAATTTATTTCACAAAGAATGCTGATTTCTGAAGCAATTTGATCTGATGAATAGCAACTTGTCCTTTAGCAGGAATAGAAATAGAGCAGAGCTGATATCCAGTTTCAATTCTATCAGTTATATGCTAAGATGCTCACACACAACTGTGTGTGTCCCTACAAGATTGGTATCATGATTATGAATTAAAGCAATTAGCAGGAGCAAGAAATCTTCATAGAAAAGATATAAAGGGCAATAAAATTAAATCATGTTATTTGAACATCATGTACTTGTTGGATGGTATGTCCTTACAAGAGGATAAAGTCGTATTTCACATAATTGTCATTATTTTCATATTATCCTGATCTTTAAAAATTACACAGATGAACCTGGCTATAGTACCTGCTTGTATCATCCAATGCTCGAGGGAGCTATTTTGTGTATGTGTATGCACAATCTAAGTATTTGTTCGCTAGTACAAGAAGTTTTTAGGAAAAGCAATTAATCTCACTATGAAGCATACAAGTAGCTTCTTAAAAATAGGCCATTCCTATAATCCTTTTTTTGTCTTTGCAGAATCTTTTTCCAGGAATTGATATTAATCATACTTATGTGACAGTAACACTAACAGGCTTGTTTTCTAAAAGATTTCAATGTGTAGAATAGTGACTATTTCCATTTTTTTTTCATATTAGATAGCAAAAGTCTGGTAGAATGTTCTACATAGCCATTTTTTAACATGAGAGAACAAATAGTACCTGTGGGGAACTTGGAAGAAGACAATTCTGAAATATCAATCTGCTGAGAAAATGCCAGCATATCTAAAAATAAATTTCACATCTTTTTATCAATTTTATCCTGTAGGTTGATGGAAAAAAAAAACACCAGACTCAAGGAAATATAGACTAGAATAGAGCTGGAGGTCTTCTAGTCCAGCCCCCTGCGCAAGCAGGAGAACCTATACTATTTCAGACAAGTGACTGTCTAGTCTCTTCTTAAAAATGTCCAGTGATGGAGCGCCTATGATTTCTGAAGGCAAGCTGTTCCACTGGTTAATTGTCCTCATTGTTAGGAAGTTTTTTCTTAATTCCAGGTTGCTCCTCTCTGGTCAGTTTCCAACCATTGTTTCTTGTGCTGCCCTCTGGTGCTTTGGAGAATAGTTTGATGCCCTCTTCTTTGTGATGGCTGCTCAAATACTGGAACAAGGCTATCATGTCACCCCTGTTTCTTCTTTTCTTTAGACTAGCCAAACCCAAGTCCTGCAGCTGTTCTTCATATGTTTTAGTCTCCAGGACTTTGGCCATTTTAATTCCTCTTCTCTGAGCTTTTTCCAAAGTCTCAACATCTTTTTTGTATTATGGTGACCAAAATTGGTTGCACTATTCCAGGTGTGGTCTTACCCTTCTTTAGCATTGTTGTTATTGCTTCTACCCCAATATTAGCATTTCTAATATTGTGTCTACCTGCCAAACAAAAATATAGGAAGGAATGCGATGAGGGGGAATCAATCTGATAGATTTATGATTCATTTGGGCTCTGCAAATGCAGGAAGTCAATGACTGACATTGTCCTAGTCAAGTACAACATGACACATACATTTGAGGAAATCTCTTCTCATCTTTTCCTTATAAAATCTAGCATGTATTTTCAGGCACAGCGGTGTTGACTGTATCATTTTGGGTTTGTAAATTAGATCTAACCTTGGGATAGAAATTCAGAATTTGTGAAAGTGGGGCTGGAGCTTACTTGTCTGTATCTGAAATAGAATTCAAATGCTTACATATTTGGGTCTAGTAGTTCATTTCAGCAGCAAATGCAAAAGCTGAGTCATTTTCCATTTTTGTAGAAGCTTTGTTTTTCTAATGGAATAATTAGTTCTGGTTAAGATACTTCTAACTCCAATAAAATTATCAAAAGGAATTGTGATACAGACATGTAAATATTTTCACAACGTTTAAAATTGTTTTTTTAAAGCAAAAGATTATATCTTCCAAGCACATTAGGTTCTGCTACTCAAAACAAAACTGGATTCTTCCATTTTTCTTTTATAAAATTAAAGCTGGGTGTTCGTACTATTAAGGTAAGTGAATGTTTCATTCATTCCCAGCAAAGTGCAGTTGAAATGTTTATCTCAAACAGCCTTAGAAGAAATTGTTCTACATCATTTCAATACTGAATCATATGTCAGAATAGCTTTTGGGCTTGACTGAAATGGATAAGCATGACGTCTTAATTTTCTAGATAATTAGACAGTAATGTGGCTTATTCTATAGTGCCTTTAATTTAAAGTGACAATTTATTAGGAAATAAAAGTTTCCACCTTTTCAGCCCTGTCATTGAGAAAGGGTTTTCACTGCAAAGAAGCACTTACAAGTTAAATTGGTAAGGTGTAACATGAAATAAAAGTTTGTGGAACTGTATTCTGAGCACAATCATATCTCGATGCTCAGTCATTTTGACTTCAGTCTAGTTTCCTGAAATTTTCCTCACTACAATGGTTATCTTCAGTGCCAACTTCATTACATTCTGTCCAAAAACAAAAAAAAAGATATACAAAATGTGTTGGGCTCTTAAAAATTAAAGTAGGAGAGATCAAAAACGTCTGCCTCAACTTCTGGGAAATTTGATGCACTTCATCCAACATTTCATAGCAATTTAGCTTTTCAAATGTCATACTGTTCAGATGAAAGGCAAGACATTTACAGTCATGTGGTTTTTTTTTTTTCGTTTTCATTTTAGACTATACGAGAGTGCTGGCCATTTTATTTGTGAATTCTGAATCTCATCCAAGGACCAAGTCAGTCTTTAGAAGAGATATCTAGAGCAGATGTGCCATTTGCCACAGTCTTTGTATAAATCCTGGCTATGGTGAAACTATCCAAAGTTTAATTGTAGTAAACTAAAAAGCAAATTATTTTAGTCTGTAATATATTTAATAATTATCCATTTGTTTTGTAATTTTTATGTAGTTTGGAATATTAATATTAGGAATAAAAAAAGACATTATATATATAAAATAAATTCATAACACACATAACAGATCTGAATTTTATACTTTTAATGGATCCAAGTGGACTATTCACTAGTTTCTTTGAAACATACTTTTTTTATATATAGGAGGTAACTGAGTCATATGATCATTCCAGAAAGTAATTTTATGGTATCAAGTACATAAGGCAATTTATAAAAAAAGAGTAGGGGAGAAGGGGAGATAGGAAGGAAGGAAGGGAGGGAGGGAGGGAGGGAGGGAGGGAGGGAGGGAGAGGTGCAGTACAATTTACAGTATTAGTTTCTGCAGAAGACTTGCATCCAGTTTTTGGCAATCGTTTTAACTAAGTCAGGGAAAAAATCAGTTTTATTGTAGAAATAAATATCCATACACATAAAACAGTCAAAGAAAAATTGTGACCCTAATTTCCTGAGCTACAGATAATTTATTTGGATTAAGGGTGATAATTTTAGTTTGTTTTCCTATCAAATAATATTAAATATTTTTTCATGATTATGATATAAAGAATCCAATATATATTTTAAATCATCTGAGAAAAAGCCAAGCTATTATATTTACCCAGCTGGACAAAGGTCTTTAAATGTTTAATAAGCTTTGCAAAATTTGAAGAGGTAATTTTATTTGAAAGAAGTTTGAAAAACATCTTCCCTCCACATTGAACATTTAAAATGATTCTTTAGGCAATTCAAGATTTCACATTGAATCATGTACTTTCAAATCAATAAATCACTTCCGAAGAATTCAAAGATGCTTTGGATATTCATGGACATTCTGGAACTTACAGCATTTTAGAGTTCCTTCTTTGCAGCATTTCTTCCATATATGGAGAAAACTTAGTCATATGTTGAATGTATGACATGAAAGTGATATGAGTAGCTGATCAGTGAATTTCATCATGTCTGCCCATTTGTCCTCCCTTTACTGTTAGAATCTGTTCAGGCAGGTATATTTGAAAGTAGACAAAAAGAGATCTTTTGATTTAATCTGGTTTGGTCTTTCTTATATAATCCTGTTCCTATCTTCATACTCTTACATTTCCTTACTCTAAATTTTAGTTTTTATATCCCCTTTGCTTTCTCTTAGCCTTTCTGAAAATGCAATGCATGTATATGTATATGTATATTATGAGGTATATATACTAATTCTCTTTAACTAGCCTTATATTGAGTGAATTTTGTGAAGGGAGGCAAGATAGGCTCCTTGCTATTACTTATATAATACAAACTATTTTTAATAACTACAGTGTACTATATACAGTGGTGATAACAAAATGTATCATACAAATAGCAACACGTATTACATTATCAAGAAGAAACTAATTCTGCCAATAAGATACAACAACAAACCTGAAAGGGCAGAAGTGCCTATGTTCAGGAAGGTTCGTTCTTCATTTCTTAGTGAGAGCTTTATTTTGTAACACTTTATTTTGTAACACTTATGGAAGTTTTGATTTTTTTCAGTTATACTGAGATACTTTACCACACATTCCCTATTGACTTTTTGCTGAAGGATCCCATATCGTATTTTTCTCATAATTGTTATTTTTATTTTGAAAGAATGCAAGTCTTTGTAGATGGTGATTCTCACTTTTATCAAATCTCAATCCAATTTGAACTGAACTCTCTTACTTTTTTTTGAATCTTGAATCTCAAATCTGAATTGATTTTATGATCTTCAGATCTTGAATTTAAATCAAATCTTAGCTAAAATACAAAATGTTAATGCCTCATCTAAATGCCTAGGTTGGGTGGGTGTTAATCAATCTTGCCACCTTTATTTTCTGAGTGCATCTTTAAGAGATATTTGGCAAACAGGCCCAAGTAGCAAATAAAAGTGTTATGAATCTGTTTTCAAGTGATGTGAAATAATCCACCATAATGGAATCTCTGATACAAACAAAAATGAAAATCTGGCACTCAATTAGCATTCACCGTAAAAAATATTTGTCTTTTCAAAAAACTCCATACAAAAATGTTTATATTTATTAATTTACATATAAAATATATAAATTACATATGTAATCTACATATATGTAAATATAAAATATGTAAATTTGGAAACATTACACATTGAACATAAGGAACTGTAATAAAAATATTTTTCTTTCATTAACAGAGTGACAGAAATCACAGAACAGATGCACAATTTTGTCAGTAAAGCAAATAGGAATAATAATAATTATATAATAATTAATTAATTATTTAATTAATTAATTTATTAATTAATTATATATATATGTAGGTCTTTGGTTCTTTGGGTTTTCTCCCGCGTAGAATTTGAAGTGTCTTGGCAACGTTTCGATGAAATCTCATTCATCATCTTCAGGCTGGTGCTTTTGGCTTCTGCTTCTAGGAGCAATGTGTGGTCTAAATTGTTTTTTCCTTTTAACTGCCAGTGGGGGTTTGAACTGATTGGCTGGGAGCTTGGCTATGTTCTGATTGGTTAGGGGCTTGGCTGTGCTCTGATTGGCTGGGGGTTGGCTGTGTTCTGATTGGCTGGGGGAGTGTTCTGTTTGGGTGGGGGCTTTGTTGTGCTGGAGAGGTTCAAAGTGGCCAATGTTGCAGCTCTGGTCTGGCTCCTGGTCTGTGGTCTTGCCTCATCATTGGTGTGGGTTTGGGTTTGCTTTTTGCGTGGATGTGTGGAGGTGGCATCCTGTGTGTTTCTGGTGTCAATCTTTGAGTTAGGAATACGTTTGTCTATAAGGGCGGGTTTCCAAATGGCTGGTAGGCGGGAGGTATCATCTCGTTTGTTCATGCTGTGGGGGCGTTTTTCTATCTCGATGGCTTCTCTGATTATTCTGTTATTAAAATGTTCAGTTTTGGCAATTGTTCTGGTCTTTTTGAAATCAATTTCATGTCCTGTGGCTTTAAGGTGTTGGACCAGGGAAGAAGTTGGTTCCTCTCTTTTGACTGAGTTTTTGTGTTCTTCAATGCGTGCATTTATCCTTCTGTTGGTTTGTCCAATGTATGTAGTGGGGCAAGCAGTACATGGGATTTCATATACTCCTTGATTTTCTAACTCAATTTTGTCTTTAGGGTTTCTTAAGATGGTGGATATTTTTCTGTTTGTGCAGAATGCTGTTTTGACGTTATATTTGTGCAGGACTTTGCTGATCTTGTCTGTGGTGCCTTTTATGTATGGGAGGAGGGCTTTGCCATTTTCTTGTTCTCTGTCTTGGATTTTAGTGGGAGTTTCTTTTTGGATTAAGTTGGAAATCTTATTTCTTGGGAATCCGTTGGATGTTAGTACATTAGTGAGAGTGTGTAGTTCGGTTTTTAGGTGTTGTTCGTCAGCTAGGCATTTGGTTCTGGAGATGAGTGTCTTGGCTACGGAGTTGATCTGTGCTGGGTGGTGGTGTGAGCGTGCGTGCAGATAGCGGTTTGTGTGTGTTTTCTTCTGGTAGATGGTGTGTCCTAGGGAGCCATTGGATTTCTTGTAGACTAAGACATCCAGGAAGGGAAGTTGGTTATTAGCTTCTGTTTCCATGGTGAACTGTATTTTGGGGTGTAGGCTGTTGAGGTGTGTAAGGAAGTTGTCCAGTTTTCCTTTCCCATGTGGCCAGATTACGAAGGTGTCATCTACGTATCTGAGCCAGAGTTTGGGTTTGTGATCAGATTTTTCTAGAGCTTGGGTTTCAAAGTGTTCCATGTAGAGGTTTGCAATGACAGGTGAGAGAGGTGATCCCATGGGTGCTCCTTCTATTTGTTTGTATTTTTGTCCGTTATAGATGAAGTATGTGTTGGATAGACAGTGGTTGGTCAGATCTAGGATGTGTTTGGGGGGGTTATATTTGTTTTGGATAGCTGTTAAGGCTTCTTTGATTGGCACTTGGGTGAAGAGGGATATGACATCGAAGCTCACGAGTAGGTCGCTGGGCTGTAAGTTTTGTTTCTTTATGATCTCTATGAACTGGAATGAGTTGGTTACTTGTGAGGTGATGGATTCTGCATAGGGCTGTAGTTGTTTGGTGAGAAATTTGGCTAGATTTTGTAGAGGTGAGCCTATGGAGCTGACTATGGGTCTAAGTGGGGTTCCTTCTTTGTGTATCTTGGGGAGACCATAGAGCTTAGGGCATCTGGATGATTTCTCTCTTGGAATGATTCTTTGTTGGATCTCTTCGCTGATGGGAGAGGCTTTTATTTTGGATCTGGTGGTTTTCTCCAGGTAGGTGGTGGGATCTGTGTTTAGGGGTTTGTATGTGGAGTCTTGGAGTAGGTTGGTTAATTTGGTTTGGTAGTCAGATGTGTTCATGACCACCGTGGCGTTGCCCTTGTCTGCTGGTAGGATTATTATGCTGGCGTCTTGTTTCAGGTTAAGTAGTGCTGTCTGCTCCTCTTTGGGTAAGTTGCTTTTGGGTGGCTTGCTGGTGCAGAGTATGTTGGTGATTTCAAGTCTGATTCTATTAGCGTCATCGGGGTTGATTTTAGTCAGGCTGGTTTCAACTCCGCATATAATGGTTTCAGTGGGGATATGTTTGGGAGCGACTGCAAAGTTGAATCCTTTGGAAAGGACATTGGTTTCAGCTTTGGTGAGGATCCTATCTGAGATGTTATGCACTGTTTGTTTCATGTGTGGCTGTGAGGGAGGAGGGGTTTGTTTCTGGTGTTCTTGTAGTCTTCGGAGTTTGTTGGTGAGTGTGTCTGTCTTGAGGGTGGTCTGTGTTTCGGCTCTCCAGACTGCGAGTTGTTTGAATTTATCCCAAAGTGCAGGGTGGATCTTGTTGCTGAGTCTGAGGTGAAGAGTGAGGAGATCTTTGTTGATTCGGTCTAGGAGGAATCTTTTTGTGTGAAGTTCATTTCTGATTAGGGCCAATTCTGTTCTTTTCAGGATGCGTTTGGTGGCTGCAGAGTTGGAGTGGAATTTCAATTGGAAGCATGTGGGGGTTAAATTTTGATCTCGGCAGTTGCGTAGGAATGCAAGGTCACATAAAATGGAAGCTCTTTGGACTTCAAGTTTTTCATAGGTCCTGGTCAGATGGTGGATTTCCTCCCCGTAGAGGTATGATATTTGTTTTCTGAGGTTTATATATATAACAATAATTAAAGAGTATAAAACAAGACTAAGATATATCAATTCATGTATCTAGCTAGGCAAGGTACTATAAATACTATAGGTATTTTTATGATGAGGCTTGAAGATTTAGTTCATGCTATTTTTAATTTAAAAAAAATAATCAAATTTAGACATTTCTTTCTAAAGCCAGATAGAAAAAATAGACTTTGTTTTGTTTTAAGTAAATTTTAGCATCAATACGGAGATAATTTTCCAGTACCACTTATGGGATATGTTTCAACTTTTCCCTTTAGCCAACAATCTTGGTGTTTCCTGATACCTATCCATTCATTATGCTAAATAGGTCAGTCCTTACATTGCCTTGGTAAGTCAGCTAGGTGCTTCCACATAATAGCAATTAATGGGGAAAAAGTGCAAAATAGATAAGAGATCTATCATTTTCTTTTTTTTTCCAGGTTGGTGTGTTTTCCATGTTATCATTCATATTTCCTACAATTTATTTTTTAAGTATTTTCTATACTTTTCTTTAGATGGGAAAACAAATAGAAGCATCCACAGCAAACTACTTCAATGCCCAAATAATGATACACACAAAATAACATAATGACTGCATTGCTGTGATTATATATTTTACACCTATCTATGTCCATTGTTTTAGGTCCATCCTTGATTTAAAAAATAAATTTCTGCTCTTTACACTCAATCATCACATTATTCCCCATGAAGCCACTTACAGATTATGAAGAAGACATCAAAAGAGATGTATAAATCAAATGCTATGGACAGTACAAATATTGGTTTCACTAATATGGCTACTTTCTCACAGAAAAGAGCTCTTCCTTAACGTTTCTTCCTGTCTTTGGGATAGTCCTGTTCATGAAAAGCCTCCAAATACAGCACTGGCAATTACAGCTAGAGTCATTCCTGGGAACAAGATGGCTCAATTACTAGGAAAGGAGATGTAGAAAGTGTGAAGAAGGTAATAAATCTTAGACTCCTATGCCTCAATTCTCATAGAATAAATGTCTTAGTATTTAAGGCTTTGTTATGAGTAGTTTTATACCAGAACATGATTCCTGCCCAAAAAAATAAAAATAACAAATTAGGGTCACCTGCATATTTTTATAGAAATAATATTTGAAATCTGAATAAAATAGAATAGAATCTAAATATTATGAGGGCTCTCTTCCTGAAAGTCAAATCATGAAGAGGCTAAGTTAATCTTTATTTCTATTCAGACATAGTAACAATCAATAATTTTACAAGTTCAGGTTAAAAGATTCATAATTCCAAAAGAGGAGAGAAGATTGAAGTCTTTCTCTATTTGTGATAAGTGAAAAGCTCTGACAATTTTTGACAGTCTCCAAAATGGACTGCTGCCAGTGGGAGATTTTTCATCTCTGCAAATCTTTCAGGAAGGAAAACAAAATAAAAGCTCCAAGAAAAAAAAAAGCCAAAACAGAGAGCCAGAAAAAGAGAATTTGTACGTACCCATATGCATGATTGCACCTGCCTTGTATGTGTTTTATAAGTTGGGAAGAAATATAATAATGAAATACACACTCATGCCTTTCATGAATGAATTAGAATTATAATTGCAATCTGTCAGTTTGAATTAAAGAATGGTTCCAGGTTTTAGGGCAGAAAGTGCTTCATAGGTTAACCAGAGCAGCATTATGCCGTAAAAACATTTTGGAACCCCAGCTTCATATTTTGGTCATGATGCAGTTGCTAATGTTAGATGCAACCCAGTAATTCAAAATTAAGTGCCTAATGTTTATTTGTTATAGGTAGCTGTTTGAAAAAAACAGAGTTTTGATTAGAAAATTATACTCTAATTTGGCAGAAGCTCTGTGTGATCATGAGCCTTTTAGCTACTATATTTGTTCATTTACTTCAGTTAGGAGAGTATTTGGCACAACTATTTTTTTCCCTCTTTTGCTGAAAAAAGGAAATGAAAAAGTCCAGGGGATTGTGGAAGATACTCCACCATCCAATGGCCTTCCTTTTCCCTCCTGGTATTTTTATCTAGAGAATTCCAGGAAAGAAGAGTCCACTATTGTACATGGGATCAATCTTTAGGCTTTTGCTAAGGAATGACCTTTATACACTTAGAGCCACCTGCATTGATTTTTTTTTCCAAAAGGGTGTTGCTATTGGAAAGTATGCTTTAAAGCATGAGTGTCCAACCTTTTGGCTTCCTGCAGTCTGAACCTTGACAAATTATGTTGGTTGATAGATACCAGGTGATATTAAATAGATGGCCAGATAGATCTGTTTGGTGCTTCTCAGAATACCAGGCTAAACAATTAAACAGGAACTGTAGATAATTACATCCCATCTTACCAGGGAATAGTCACCCTGAACACATCATATTTGTGTGCCAATTCTAGCCTGTAGTATGCCTCTTTAAAAGATTGATACTAGGTGCTATATTCATAATTTTGTGTGTTCTGAAGCCACCTTTATATATATATGGTATATATATATATTGGCTGGGAGCTCAGCTGTGTTCTGATTGGGTGGATGTGTGTTCTGATTGGTTAGGGGCTTGGCTGTGCTCTGATTGGATGGGGGGTTGGCTGTGTTCTGATTGGCTGGGGGGTGTTCTGTTTGGGTGGGGGCTTTGTTGTGCTGGAGGGGTTCAAAGTGGCCAATGATGCAGCTGTGGTCTGGCTCCTGGTCTGTGGTCATGCCTCATCATCGGTGTGGGTTTGGGTTTGCTTTTTGCGTGGATGTGTGGAGGTGGCATCCTGTGTGGTTCTGGTGTCAATCTTTGTGTTAGGAATTCATTTGTCAATAAGGGCGGGTTTCCAAATGGCTGGTAGGCGGGAGGTATCATCTTATTTGTTCATGCTGTGGGGGCGTTTTTCGATCTCGATAGCTTCTCTGATTATTCTGTTATTAAAATGTTCAGTTTTGGCAATAGTTCTGGCTCCCCAATAGGGAGCCATTGGACACACCATCTACCAGAAGAAAACACACACAAACTGCTACCTGCACGCACTCTCACACCACCACCCAGCACAGATCAACTCCGTAGCCAAGACACTCATCTCCAGAACCAAATGCCTAGCTGACGAACAACACCTAAAAACCGAACTACACACTCTCACTAATGTACTAACATCCAACGGATTCCCAAGAAATAAGATTTCCAACTTAATCCAAAAAGAAACTCCCACTAAAATCCATGACAGAGAACAAGAAAACGGCAAAGCCCTCCTCCCATACATAAAAGGCACCACAGACAAGATCAGCAAAATCCTGCACAAATATAACGTCAAGACAGCATTCTGCCGGTGGCTCCACCGGCGTCGCTGGAGTCTCTAACGTGAGGCTCCGATCTCTGTGTCAGTAAAGCTGTCAACAACAGCGCTCACCAGCTGTTTGTTGCAGCGAAAAAACTCTTCTTCGGGCAAAGAAGGGGAGTAGAGCTTCAAGAGCCGGGTTGAGCCCTTCCAAGACCCCTGGAACAAGCTTTCAGGGGCAGAGAAGGTGTGCTCCCCAGGCACTTGAAATGCTCCTGCCCAGAGACGCTTCTGTCGGCTGACAGAATTAGACGCCGTGACCGCCTCTGCTTTTAAGATTGACTTACAAGGACTTTAAACAGACGGACTGAATACAGGAGTCTTTTGATTATCGCAAGTATACTGCTATTTTGTTTCTGCCTTTGTATTTATAAGTTTTCTTGAATCAACAAAATTTTTTCAAAATGGCGATCGCTTTCTCTACCTAGTGAAAGTGAAAAATGAAAAGTGTGGATTGCACAGGAAAATGAAAGTGAAACCTTTTTCCTCTTTTTAAAGAGAAGTTTGAGTGACTATTTGGATTTGATTTATCTGGACTTTAAAAGAAATTGATTTAATTGGATTTTTAAAAGAAATTCAAAAGGGAGGAAGTGGCAATTTTTTTTTAGCTATTTCTTTTCTTTTTTCTTCTTCTCTCCTTTTAATCATGACAACGAGACATAAGGCAGCAGTTGCTAAGGCAGCTATGCCCTCTCCAGGGCAGCTTGTAAAATCACAGTCTGCTCCTTTAGAGTCTCAAGAGCCTGTACAGCCTGCTTCAGAAATGATTACAATTAAAGATTTACAGACTGCTTTAACAGTAGCATTATCCCCAGTAAGTGCTGCATTATCCTCACTTAAGGACAGAATGGATAAAATGGATTATAAACTAGAGGAAAAGATGGCAGAACAGAAAAAAGATTTTAAAGCTATGACGGAAGTATCTAACCAGGAGATGAGACAAGACATTGTGGAGGCTATTAAGGGTGTCTGGGATTATACCATCGGTGTTGAAGAGAAATTAGAGAATATTGAGCAGCAATTTGAAGAAAAATTAGAAGAAATTAAAAGTGATGTACAAGATCAGGCTACTTTGACACAATATCATCAGATGCAGTTTGCGGTTAGAATTAGGGGACTTAGAGAAGCCTCAAATGGGAACCAAGAGGATTTAAGAAAAATTGTTATTGAAGCTCTATCAAAATTTTTGGATGATTCAGTTGAGAATGTGGACTGGCAGATTGAACGGTTGTTTAGAATGAACTCACGTATCGCAGCACAAAGAAATTTGCCTAGAGATATTGTGATATATTTTAATACAAGAAAATACAGAAATTGGGTTCTCTCAACAGCCTACAATAAACAACTGAGTGTTGCTGGTCAAGAAGTACTGGTTTTGAAAGAGATACCTCCCAAAATGCTGAGGTTAAGGAAAGATTATGCTTTTTTGACAGAGGAGCTTAAAAGAAGAGAGATACAATATAGATGGGAGGTTCCAACTGGACTTTCTTTGTTTTTTTAAAAATAATAGATATCGTCTGACTACTGTTGCCAAAGCAAAGGATTTCCTTGACAATATATTGATGGTTGATAGATCTACTTCCCCAAAATCTAAGAGGGCAATTTTGGTCAAAGATTTAGAATCATTGCAAATTTCGGAATTTCAACAACCTCGAATAATTCCTTCGACAGATATGGATAAAGCAGTTGAACAACCAGTGCAGTTAATTGATATTTTTCAACCTTTGGTAGCTGATAAGCCTAAAGATCCAAGGTGTGCACGTGAATTAATTCAAACTAAGCAAGCTGATCTGACATCTTTGGAAGCCATGGGAGCAAGGCCTAAGAGGAAGGAAGAAGTAGTTTCGGCCTTGCAGAAGCTTTCACGAAAAGATCATGTCAAATAAGTATTTGACATGGAATGTCAACGGTTTAAATTCTCCACAAAAAAGGAAGAAGATATTTCATTATTTGAAGCAATGTAAAAATGACGTAATCTGTTTACAAGAAACTCATATTAGAACTTTGGACCAGAAATATTTGATTAATAACAAATTGGGTACACACTTTGTGGCATCATCTTTAGACAAAAAAAATGGAATTGTTATTTATGTTAAAAATCATATAAAAGCTAAATTAATAGAAGCAGATACTCATGGAAGATTTTTAGCTATAGAAATTTTATTGGATGGGAAGAAAGTTTTGTTGGTGGGTATATATGCTCCAAACCAAAAACAAGGTATATTTTATAAATCACTGCATAGAAAGCTAATACAGTTGGATTATAGATCTTGTATTTTAATGGGGGACTGGAATGGAGTTCTTGATGCTGGTTTGGACAAGAAAAAGATTTTACCTGTTCCTCAAACGCGTTCAATATTGCCTAAATCTTTTTTTGATATCAAAGATGATTTTAATTTGTTAGATATATGGAGAGAAAGACATGGGAGGGACCCAGAATTTACTTTTTTCTCTGATAGACATCAATCATTTTCTAGAATTGATTTTATTTTAACTACGAGTGATTTTATGTTAAGTTTAAAGAAAGCTAAAATTTTACCTAATGTATTGTCTGATCATAACCCAGTTATGATGGAACTAAGGACTGGTCAATATATACGCAGATCCTGGAGACTTAATGAAAATTTGTTTAAATATGAAATGTATGTGGAAGAATGTAAAAAGGCTATCAAGGAATTTTTCAGGTTAAATCTGAATATAGGCTTACCAATAGAAACGGTGTGGGACTCTAGCAAGGCCCATATGCGTGGTATTTTAATTGAATTGAATGCAAGACATAGACGTAAACAAGAGGAAAAGAGAAGAGTTTTAGAAGCGGAGATAAAAAAGAAAGAGTTATTATTAATAGATAAACCGGATGATAGTAATATTAAAGAAGGGATAAAGGTTTTACGGAAACAATTTGATATTTTGATGACCGACCAGGTTGCCAGGAATATACAATATGCTAAACATAATACTTTTTTTAATGCTAATAAACCTGGCAGATGGTTGGCTTATACATTAAGGAAAAAACAAAAATCCCGTTTAATTGAGAAGGTAGAATATAAGGGGCAAGAAGTATTTCATCAGGATGCTATTAAGAAGGCTTTTCTAGAGTTCTATACCAAATTGTATGCTGAAGAAAAAGTTCAAGAGCAAGAGGTAGATGCCTTTTTACAAAATCAAAATGTTATGGAAATCACTTTGGAACAAAGAGATAGATTAAATGCTGTGATTAGATCAGAAGAAATTATTGACGCAATTAAGCAATTGAAATTGGGAAAATCTCCAGGAACTGATGGTTTTACTACGATTTATTATAAGTGTTTACAGGAGGAAGTGGTCGAACATTTGAGGGAGTTATTTGTGAATATACAAGAGGGTGGTCGGGTTCCACCCTCCTGGAAAACGGCTAATGTTTGTTTGATTCCTAAAGAGGGCAAAGATAATGTTCAAGTAGAAAATTTTAGACCTATCTCATTGTTAAATACGGATTACCAAGATTTTTGCAAAAATTTTGGCTAATAGATTAATGACAGTTTTGACACAGAGGATACACCCGGATCAGACTGGTTTTTTACAAGGGAGACAGATGAAAACCAATGTTAGACAACTTGTTAACATACTGGAATACTTGGATAAACATATTCAAGTGCCGGCTGTTTTAATGTTTTTAGATGCAGAAAAAGCTTTTGATAGATTGAATTGGACATTTTTGCAAAGGCTTGTGGTAAGGATGGGAATGGGGGACCAGTTTATTAATTCCATAACAGCTATATATCAGAAACAAACAGGACAGATTATAGTAAATGGTCAATTAACAGATTTGTTCAACATTGAAAAGGGTACTAGACAGGGTTGTCCCTTATCTCCTTTATTGTTTGTCTTAACTTTAGAGGTCTTATTGAATAGGATTAGAGCATCAGAGGAATTAAAGGGGGTACAAATTAGAAAACATGATTATAGATTATGTGCCTTTGCAGACGATTTACTTGTGACATTGACTCAGCCAATGCAATCGGTTCAGAGTTTGATGGAAATTATTCGAAATTACGGAAAAGTATCAGGTTTTAAATTAAATTTATCCAAGACAAAGATGTTGGTTAAAAATTTTGATAATAAACTAAAACAAGATTTGGAAAGAATAACGGGATGTGAGATAGTTAAAAAAGTTAAATATTTAGGAATTTATATAGAAGCCTCAAATGGTAAATTATATAAGAATAATTATGAGTTCTTATGGAGTAAAGTGCAAAAAGAAATGGAGAATTGGAAAAAACTACAATTATCTATCTTGGGTAGGATAGCCGCTATTAAAATGAATGTATTACCGAAATTTCTATTTTTATTTCAAATGTTGCCAATACTTAAAAAGGATGGGAATGTTGATGAATGGCAGAAAGGTATAAACAATTTTATTTGGGATGGCAAGAAACCAAGGGTTAAACTTAAAATCATTCAAGATACAAGAGAGAGAGGTGGAATGAAAGTGCCTAATTTCAAATTATATTATTATGCAGCAGTTCTAGTGGCAATAAGTGATTGGATTAATTTAACAAATGAAAGAATACTGAATATAGAAGGATATGGGTTAGTATATGGGTTCCACGCCTATTTAGTTTATGATAAAAAATTGGGTAGGGGTTTTAAAGAGCATATATTAAGAAACTCTGTGATGCGTGTCTGGAAAAAGTATTATTATAAGTTAAATGGTAAAATTCCTTTATGGACTGTTCCCAGACATGCAATACAGAGTGTGGGTATACAACAAATTCAAGACGTGGAGCCCTATGATAAACTTTTGAATAAAGATGGGAATAGCCTAGAACTGAAATCACTAGATAGATTAAGGGAGGAAGGTATAGCTTATAATTGGTATCATCATGCACAACTTCAAGCCAGATGGCAAAAAGATGTTAAGATGGGTTTTTCTTTAAAGGATGAAAAACTAATTATACAAATTAGAGACCAAAGAGCGATGCATATTAAAAGAATATATGATGCTTTAATTGAAATTGATTCTGGAAAGGAATTAGTTAAAGATTGTATGATTAAGTGGGAAGGGAATTTTGGACATTCAATTATGATGGAAACTTGGAAAAGAATATGGGTGAAAAATGTTAAATTTACACAAGCTCAGCATTTAAGAGAGAATTTCTATAAAATGTTTTATAGATGGCATCTAGACCCAAAAAAATTATCGCTTATGTACCCAAATCTGAAACCCAAATGTTGGAGATGCGAATCTATGGACGCAACTTATTTTCACATTTGGTGGACATGTAAAAAAATTAAGGCTTTTTGGATAAAAATATGGTGGATTCTTCAAAATATTTTGAAAAAGCGTATTGAGTTTGTACCACAGTTATTTTTGTTGGGTATAACAAAGGACTGTTCCACCATAGAGACTAAGTTGATCTTGAACTTGACTACGGCTGCAAGACTGTTGGTGGGTCAATATTGGAAGTCATCTGAAATACCATCTATTGAAGAATGGACATTAAAAGTTACCCATCTGGTGGAGATGGCTAAGATATCAGCGTACTTGAAGAACCACTCAAATGAAACATTTTTGATGGACTGGAAAAAATGGATTGATTATATGCAAAAGAAATATCAATTGAAAGAATTAGATATGATATATAGATAAATAGTTACTAAATAGTAGATTAGCAGGGTTCCTTGCATTTTTACTCTGTATTCACTCCGGGAAGCCTGGGGGGGAGGGGGGAGGGAGATAATAAGTAATAGATTATGTTTCTCAACTGTAGTTGGGGATATTAAGGGAATAGATTTTTTCTCTTTTTCTTAGGGCGCTCGGGAAAACTCTAGACACCGCATTGGATGGTGAGGAAGGTGGATTGAAGGTTAGGGGTTAGGATGTGGGAGGATGTGGTGGGGGGGAGGGTTCCAAGCAGCTATTTGTATTGTTTGTTAAATTTGTTATTTGTTTGTTATCAGTTGAGTTATTATATTTCTGTGTTAAAATTTGTCAAAACTTTATAAAATTTAATAAAAATAATTAATACAGAAAAAAAAAGACAGCATTCTGCACAAACAGAAAAATATACACCATCCTAAGAACCCCTAAAGACAAAATTGAGTTAGAAAATCAAGGAGTATATGAAATCGCATGTACTGCTTGCCCCACTACATACATTGGACAAACCAGCAGAAGAATAAGTGCACGCATTGAAGAACACAAAAACTCAGTCAAAAGAGAGGAACCAACTTCTTCCCTGGTCCAACACCTTAAAGCCACAGGACATGAAATTGATTTCAAAAAGACCAGAACTATTGCCAAAACTGAACATTTTAATAACAGAATAATCAGAGAAGCCATCGAGATAGAAACCCGCCCCCACAGCATGAACAAACGAGATGATACCTCCCGCCGACCAGCCATTTGGAAACCCGCCCTTATTGACAAACGAATTCCTAACACAAAGATTGACACCAGAACCACACAGGATGCCACCTCCACACATCCACGCAAAAAGCAAAGCCAAACCCACACCGATGATGAGGCACGACCACAGACCAGGAGCCAGACCACAGCTCCATCATTGGCCACTTTGAACCCCTTCAGCACAACAAAGCCCCCACCCAAACAGAACACCCCCCAGCCAATCAGAACACAGCCAAGCCCCCAGCCAATCAGTTCAAACCCCCACTGGCAGTTAAAAGGAAAAAACAGCTTAGACCACACATTGCTCCTAGAAGCAGAAGCCAAAAGTACCAGCCTGAAGATGATGAATGAGACTTCATCGAAACGTCACCAAGACACTTCAAATTCTACGTGGGAGAAAACCCGAAGAACCAAAGACCTACATACAAACACCCGCGAAAACCTCAGAAAACAAATATATATATATATATGAATATGTATATGTATATAGCAGCAGTTCTCAACTTTTTCCAGGGCTCGACCCCAGTCCGCATCGCGCATGCGCAGCACGACGGGGTGCATCGCGCATGCGTGGCGCGACGGGGTGCATCGCGCATGCGTGGCGCGACAGCCTGCATCACAAAGGGGGAAAAAATGGCCAACCCCCCAAAAAATGGCCAACCAAAAAAAGAATGGCGGGCCCGCATCACGCATGCGCAGCGCGACGGCCCGCATCACAAAGGGAAAAAATGGCCAACCCAAAAAAATGGCCGACCCCATCAAAAAAATGGACGACCCAAAAAAAAATTGGCAAGCCCGCATCATGCATGCGCGGCACGATGGCCCGCATTGCAAAGGGGAAAAAATGGCCGACCAAAAAAAATGGCCGACCAAAAGAAATGGCAGACTGCGGCATTTGGTGACCCCCGTGAAATGATCGTTCAACCCCAAATGGGGTCGCAACCCACAGGTTGAGAACCACTGGTATATAGGATATATATATCTCCCAAGCACAGCCCTAATTTATTGCCCAAGAAATAGTAGAGGCCATTTTTTGTTAATTTAATTTTATTAGATTTCTAAAAAAAAATACATGGATAACATAAAGAAATATGTTAAAATAAATCAACAACATCTAGGCAGTGAAATGTTGTGTAAAGTTAAAGAAAATATATAGCATTGAAATGTACAGACGATATTTGATGCACCAAAGGAGTTTTGCACTTTCACAGTGACTCAGCAGTGAAATTCTGTTGCTTTGGTTTTATTTGGCAAGCCACTTACATGTGTCTACTAAGAATTATTATAATTGCATGTACTTAGTGTAGATAAGCATGCTGTTCCATAGAAACTGTTAAAAAGATGTGTAATATCTCTTTCTACTCCCTTTACTTGTTAATTTAATACCTACCTCTCTTGGTTGCACAGGATAAGGAGGTTTATTTATTTATTTATTTATTTATTTTAAATGTAAAAAGTCACCCACTCTGTGTTGATCACTCTTTGTAAATGCTATTCAATCTGATTTTTTTTAAAAAAAATCCATAGATTATATTGGGTAAATTTCAAAACATCTGAGGTTCCTTTGCCTTTTGCAGAAAGGATGGAAATACAATAGATGGATGACTTTTAGAAAACTTCAATATTGCCAAATATTTGGATACTTGTTCAATTCTTGAATTATCCAATTTACCCTTTTATGGCACAAGTAGCACAGCTGCAAAAAGGACAGCATATAAACCTTCAAAATTTCCATTAAAAATAGAGAAGATGAGTCAACAGGTAAAATGCATACATAAACAATATCATCATCATCATCATATTCATCCCCTTTGAGGAAGGCACCAGTCAATTTTTGTAAAATAAAGCTATAAGCAGAAATTTTGCCTCTAAAACTAATCACTTAAAAAGAAGACATATTTTTGGGAGAAAGATTAAATTTTCGATAACAGGAATTTTAGTTCTTATCACCATAGGAATATTTTTAATTCTGGGTTAGGCTGGCATTGATAATGTGGATATAAATAAAAGAAATGAACTTATTTATAAACCATTTTATTTAATTCTTAAAAAGTGCATTTTGTCCCTTTTTCCTGTGTTAATGAAACATCTGTTCTATTCTATATTATATTCATATTTAACCTGCTTATATTAGCCTGGATACTTAATGAATTCTGAACTTCAAAGGGAGTTAATGATGGTAATAGAACAAAATAATAGTTAAAAAAACCCACAACAAGGAAAATATATAATACATTTTTATTAATGTCTTTGTGGTAAAACACTGATTGAATAGATGAGGTTGAAAATTTGTTGGCTCTGATCATTTGGGTTTGTGGGATGTTAGAAAAGTTGGCATAACTGGTTAGCATGCTTAAATCTTCTAAGAAGGGTGTGCAGTTGTTAGAATGCAGTATTGTAGGTTAATTCTGCGGACTGTTCCCTTTCCTTTATGGTCCAATGAATCTGCCGGAGCCACTTTCAAATATTATATCAGAAATGTGTAAAAAAATATATCAGACCCTTTATCTAGGTTACAATCGCTACATATTATGAGCTAAGCCATCTTCCTTACTCTCTCTACTATATGATTTATTTTATTAGCCATACTTTCAAGATATTGTGGGGGAAAATATCTGATACCAGGTCAACTAAGGGCATTCAAACAAACAAACCTGCTGTATAAAATTGAAGAATTATCTAATCTAGCATTCTTTTTCTCAAGGATGGGGTGGAAGAAGCCCCAAATACAATATCAATAATGTTGTTTGGAGATATATTCCTTCTGATTACAAAAGTAGAATAAAAACTGCACTGTCATGTAGCCGTTATAAACTTAATTCTCCATGAAAAGAAAAGCTGCTAAATTTCTGGTCATGATATATACTCTGATAATAAAATCTCAGTTTGTTGTGTGATGAATAATTCAGATTAATATGAGTTCATTCTAGAATTATAATGAAGAAAATTTCTTACTATCTGTTTTGTCTTCACTATACACATTTTTTATTTATTAATTTATTTAAATTTATTGACTTCAATTCACTCTTTTAATATATTTCAATCATGTTTCCCAAAATTAACATTTCATTTCTTTCAGTTATTTGCCAAAAATCCAAAAATGGTTTCCAAGTAGAAAATAAAATTAGTCAAAGACTTTTCTTTAATTAAAGCTGTCAATTTCACCATCAGCTTCACTGTCCATTCTTCCACTGTAGGTATATATAAATCCTTACAACTTTGTGCATATAAAAGTATCATTGTTGTTTTTTTATATAAGATGTTTCCAAGTGTTTATTCATTAAACCCAATTCACAAAATGTCCCACACATTTCTATAAAGCCATTATAATAATAGGTTTTAATATTTATGCCTTCTCTATCATAACCTCAAAATATCTGTTGCCCTATCATCCTTCCATAACCTACATAGCAATACTGAATAGTGTTTGCCACTTTAAAGAACACTTCCTGAATTTCAGTAGCATTTTAAAACTCCCCATGAACTGTTTTTTATGACAAACTAAATAATCAAACATCCTCAAATCTGCCCCAAATTCAGATAGTTTACGAACAACTTTAATTAATGATTTAAGAAACCATTTTTCACATCTATTGGCTATTTACTTACAACCTTTTGTTGTTATTTAATTTCTTCTTAGTCCATAAAAAAAACCTTTATTCTTGTTATACAATTCCTATGAATCTTTTTGATATCATTACAGAATGCCTTTTGAAATACCAAGTTAAAACATTTGGCTGAAGACTCCTCATATTTGTTGATGCTAACAATTTGATTAGTGCATAAAACCATGTGGAACACAGAGTTGCATCATGTTCATGGATTATGGCCTTGAGAAATACAAAAACAGATGGCTAAATTGACTGCACTGATTAAAGAAAAAAATACGAATACTTTTATTGCCATGTGGAAACCATTTCTAGATTTTGTGCTTGAGGTAGGAAAAAATGAAATTTTGATTTTGGGCTTTACCAATTAGATAGATTTGATGTTATTGAAATGGCTAGTTTGTATTGGGCTTTACCAATTAGATAGATTGGGCTTTACCAATTTGATAGATTTGATGTTATTGAAATGGCTAGTTTGCATTATTTTGTAAAAGTAAAAAGTTGAGGTTTGAAGATACTCTATTGCAACAAAGGAAGTTGGAAGTCAATGCCTTTTTAAATTTTTTTTTCTCCCTTACCTCACTTCTCTACTCCCTTTTCCCTTCCCCATCTTTTCCATTATTTACTTTGTATTTCAGTTGTATCGTTATATTATAAAGTAATAAAACTTTGACTGTAACAGAGAAATACAAAACATAACTATTGAAAGGAAAGAAAGTTATAGTGATGGTGTTCAGGATGAGGAAATGTAAACAGGGATAAATGATCATGGCACTTCTGCACTGAATGACTGACTAGGAGAATTAATAAGGAACTTTGCTTTTAGCTTATTCTGTTCTAATTATTTTTAGTTCAGCTATTTTTCAAAGAAATCAGTCTTTGTAATTCCTTTTCTCAGTCTATCCACTTTGAAGTCAGTGACAGAATTGAAGTGTTCCCTCACTGGTGTAGTGAAGCATTGCTGACAGATTTGTTTTACTTTCACATTTATATACTGTCCAGTGTCTCTGGGCAGCTTATTACATGCAGACATATAAACTACAGCATCAAATAAACAAAGACCATTAAAAATAAGAGACAATGAAGATACATCAAGAAGACAGAATCTCTGGATGAATAGTTGATCTCAAGCCATGAACTGTAATTATATGCTAAGGATGTCATGTTTGCAGTTACTCAACTAAAGGAATCTTTAGAATTGATAATGCAATACATACTGCAATAGTGTTTGGTATATCTGATTATCAGATTAATTACAATAAAACTAAAATGTTGTCATGACACAAGGCCAAAGAAGAAAAGCAATATTTGCACCAAATAAGAGGGTTTAGCATTATTGCTAGAAAGGTCAAATAGATAGGTATTTAAGAAAAAAATAACGGCCCATTGAAAAATAATTATTCACAGATTTGAAAAAAAATTATTTCAAAATGGAGAAAGCTGAAATTATCTTGGTGAGGATGAATTGCAGCTATAAAAATGAATATTCTACCAAGCCTTAATTTTGTATTCCAAACTATTCCAATAGAAATTAAAATTAAGGTATTAAATGATTGGCAGAGCAAGTAAAAACTTACATATAGTCAATAAAAGCCATGGATTTAATTCAAGATACTACAGGATTTGAAAGGATGAAGTTGTCTGGCAGCCCTCCAAATTTCAAACTGTATTATCAAACTGTATTGTAACTTGGATAACAGATTGCATCGTATCACCTTATGGCTTGGCTACATCTATTGATAGAGTAGAATTACCAGATGGACTGCAAAAAAACTTTAATTGGGTAATACAGTACAATATTAAATATTGTAAAGATTCACTCAGTGAAATTGTATAGACAACAAAGCTTGATTAGCAGTAAGAGGGAGATAAAAAATTTTTAGACATTTCCTTCAGAATGGCCAGAAATGACCAAATGTTGTCAATATCTTCAAATGAGCAATGCAACACACACAGAGAAAAGCAAAAATATATTTTTAGATATTATAATTATTATGTTATGAAAAGAGGGAAATTGGGGATATCTGAAGCATAAATATGTATGGTTAAAGTGAAATATGGTAACTGGAATCTTGTAAAGCTTAAATACAGGATTGGGATTTATATAGTTAAATGGTTATTGATAATTTTATTGATTGATTGAATTTTACTAGAAATGTATTAATCTGAATATGGTATATGATTTGTAGAAATTAGAGAGGGATTCTTTAACGAGTTAACCTGAGTTATATATAAATGTTTTGGTTTTTTGGATAATTGATTACCCAATCACCACGTTGCTTCCTAAGCACCTTGTTGTAAAAATTGAAAAATTTAATAAAACTTGTTTTTTGGTGTTTTTTTTTTTAAAAACAGAAAAGCAAAAATTAGGGAAAAAACTATGTCAGTTGATTGAATTTTAAAAAACCTTAATAATTGCTAAAATGGACATGCATTCTCTAAAATTTCTTGGATTTTATTGGTTTGTTTAGTGGCTGTGTTGTAAAATACAGAAAGAAACAACAAGTTCAAAAAGCTGAATTTTCATCCCAATCTGATTTTTCTTATTAAATATGATTAAATATTATATTCTCTCAAAGTATACTAAAATACCATTGTGCATGATTACTGCTTCAGGAATTGGCTATGCTTCTTATATGAAAGGAGTTATAATTCCATTCATGGAAGAATAGCTAATTCAGTTGTGGAAGTATGCTTGAATGTCTAAGTAACTTCTTATCTCAGAAGTAAATCTGACACAGAATTTTTAATTCAACTTGGAAGCCAATTCTGAACTATAATTCAACATTTGAGCTTCCAACACCTCCAAATTTGGGTTTCTCTTTCTCTGAAGTCTTACTATTCTGATTCTATAGGATCCATTAAATCAGAATACATCTCAGTAGCTATATTTACTGTAATTGTTAAACTTACTTTAGAATTTACACTGTGATGAATATTGCTGCTGTATATATTTCCTATGTGTAGCTCATGGATTTTAAGAATGTCTGGGAAATCTAAAAATGTATAATAAAAAAATTACTTAAAAATAATTAAGTATAGTTGTATAGTCATAGATAAAAACTGGCTTGTTAATAATGTCTGATCAATACTGTATGTACTTAGTTATATTTACAAAATATGTTGCTATTCTGGGAGGGAAATTCAAAGTTGTGGAGAATATTTGAATGTTACATCACTGGAATTATGAGTTTTGTGCTTAAGGAACAAATGTTTGTGTAATCTATTTATTAACATTTTTCCGATATTTTCTCCAATGATAATAAATATTTCTTTAAACCTGAGGAAGCTTAAGAAGAAACAACTAGTATTCTAAGGGCACAAATTTAAGTCTATTTGGATGCTTTTTTTTTCTAAGGACAGAGTCAAATTTCCAAACTTGGGAGCAAGAATCTAACATCAGCTTTTACCACCCTACCTCTCTCTATGCTTCTTCAGCTAATGTTTCCCAATAGGGAAATTTTTTGTTCAGAAAACTCAGAAAAAGACATTGGGCTTGAGGCAGGTCAGAGATAATCAGAGTCTGAAGTATTTCAATTCTCCATATCCAGCCCATCTAAAGTTTAAGAAAAGGGAAAGAAAGAAAGAAAGAAAGAAAGAAAGAAAGAGAAAGAAAGAAAGAAAGAAAGAAAGAAAGAGAAAGAAAGAAAGAAAGAGAAAGAAAGAAAGAAAGAAAGAAAGAAAGCATATTGATCCTTTCAAACATATATTTTTCAATTAATGTTTCATAATTTACAACTAAGAACTCCAGTATGGGGGAATCTACATGCCAACAAGTGCTTCCTTTGGTTTTACTTTTAAAGAAAAGCTCAATTCTTTTATTTTCTGAAAAAAATAAATAAATACAAAGATGGCTTCATGAAAAATATTCCCAGCCTTCAGTCTTAAATTTATTTCTAAGAGGCATTATATAGAAACTATAAATACAATCACAAAAATAATTGTTGCAATCCAATATTCTGTTTAAAAATGTGTCCAACCTGCTGAGAGATTAGATAGTTAGACAGTCAGAAGAGTTCCTTGATATAAATGCATTTATTTGTTTACTTATTACTTATAATTCATATTTCTAGGTCTACCCAATTCATCAACTTTGACTGAGTTACAGAATTAAAAACAATCCAATATATTGCTAAAACTCTTGTGATTGATACTTTGTAACTTTCTGGCAAAACCTTATCAACAAAGTGACCTCAGATGAGCTAACTTATAGAATGCCAGGACTCATTACTCCTGAGGGAATGAAATTTGGGAAAGTTGTGGTGACTTAAGCACCGCTGGGCCGCAGCTGCTTCAGCACTACTGCCATGCTACTGTGGTCATGGGGTCTTGATTTTCAGTATTCTGTAACAGTTTTCCAGCCATTCGAGCAATCCTTTGCTCCTTCCTCCAGCTGGCAGCAACCACTTACCTGCCTGCTAGGAAAAGAAGGGAAACAAAAGGAGGGAGAAACAGAGAGGAAGGAAGGAACGACCACATACCGTTTCAAGGCCACATTGTCCCCATGCATCTTCACCGACCCATGCAGCACTTCTTGTGAATCTTAATAGACTTCTGTCACCCTCCTTCCACGTATACTGCTCCCTGTATCTCCTCCCTGACTTGCATGATATTCATGCACATTTTTGCATGCCCTCCCCTATCTTCACAGCACCTTTCACACAACCCTGTGCGCCCCTTAATCTACACTGCCCAACACAGTGGGAAGGAAGGAAGGAAGGAAGGAAGGAAGGAAGGAAGGAAGGAAGGAAGGAAGGAAGGAAGGAAGGAAGGAAGGAAGGAAGGAGAAAAAGAAGAAGAGAGGGACAGAGGAACCCCTGGAAACCACTTAGGTCAGAATATATTTTCCTCAATTGAACTTGAATACAAAATGTCATTCATTAGTGATACAATATAATGTATAAACTTCAACATCCATTATGTGATTTCTACTAATGGGAAGGAAATCTTGCCATTTCAGTGTGTCACAATTAATTTTCACGTGAGGATTTTGCCACTTAAAGGAAATTTGCTTCTCGTTAGCAAGCCTCTAGTTAATAGGTTTCAAATGTTCTTTATCCAATCTTCTGGAAGCTTTTGCCTTGGATATTTTGCCTCTCTGTAATATAGCAAATCATTTTAAATGTGTTATAGGCCTTTCTGCATGAACAATTTATCTATTCAGGCGACTGAATTCTCTTTTATCCTGAGCTACACAACCATATTTCATTTCCAGACCAAGTTATCCTCATTTTATAAAATTGCAATATGCTTTAAAGTCTAAATTCTGACATACCCAAAATATATTGTAGAAACCTATTATGGTCCAAGAGTAGAGTTTTATTTATGTTTGGGGACTGTGAAGGACATCCAGGACTTTAACTTTCATTGGCAAATGGATTTTGAGCAATGTCAAGAAACCTTCTTTAAGGAGTTTTAATTCCCCCCCTCCTGCCTTCTCATCTCACAAATTAAAATTTTAATAATTGATGTCAAATGTTGCTTCTTTAAACAGAATAATTATCAGGATAACACCCAAAGAAAGCTTACATTTGGATTAACTTTTATAAAGGTTGCTAATGATAACAATTGTGTCTTTAGAGAAAGGACTGACTTTGGGGATTTTTTTTAAAAAAAACCATTTAGTGTTTCCTAGTTGCTAAGGAATGTTCTTTTAGTTGGTACACTAACTTCCTATTCATAGTGAATGGAGAGCTGCCTTTCTCTTACACCAAGCAGGAGGTGAGTTTGAAACTTAGCTGTTCATTTAAACAAGTCTTCACCCTTGATCTCCATGCAAATGACCCAACTTTCACTAAACCCATTAGACATTTTGATTTTTAGGGTGATTTTATGATGAGCCCTTAGCATTAAGCAGCATCTGCTGCGTACTCACTTCCCTCTGCTGTTGCCACTGAAACTGCTAGTAATAACAAATCCTTCAGGACATCAATAGAGTCCCTGTGTTGAATAATCACAGACTATCAGGCATGAGACTTGCAGCAGCAGCAGCAGCAGTAACAGCAGCAGCTCCGTTGCCTGTGACATCATTCGTGAAGCTCAAACCCCACTCTACGCTGCCTTCATTAGTCAGTGTGTTGGTCTGCCTGCTTTTTCAGATCTACTGACTATCACACGCGGGAGCTGGTTCTTTGCAGAGGGAAGACTTTAGAAATCGGAGAGCTGGTGAGAAAGAGAGAGGAATCGAGAGAGGAAGAGTGCCGAGCAGTTCCAGAGAACGAAACAGCCACGCTTTGTAATATGAAATTCATCTTGCCTCAGTATTTGCTCTTCCTTTTTCCTGTTCTGGTTCTCAGCACCAGGTGAGTGGCCAGCTGTTTCTGACTTGGAACTGGGTCTGAGAAGCAGTTAAGGTGAATTTTTAACCAGGCTTTTCATTCCATCTTTTCCCTGCTTGGAAGTTCAGGCGGCATCTTCTGTTGTGCGGATAACTAGGGTAGCTTTTATTTCCCTTTTCCTCCCTTTCACAATGCTTCTCTCTGTCTCTCTCCTACATACACTGAGAGAAAAAGAGAAAAACGGTGCTTAAGAGACTTTGATTCTGGGTCATTCGCTAGTTAGTCAAGTCCATTCATCTTCTTAGTCAACAAGAGGAAAACTCCAAGCTCTGCAATGACCCAATGCATTTGTGATTAAGCAAAACAGTTTCTTATGTCAATAGTGCTCATCCAGCACTAATAATTTTTCATGTGCTCCAATGCAAAAACAAAACAAAACAAAACAAAAAACCTACACCAGAAGAATAGGGAATGTACTTGGCTTTGTTATACATTGCATTTGAATTCAAAACAAAACCTTAAAGCATTGACCAGTTTTATTTTACCGGGTGTTTTGCAACAGAAAAATAACCTTGTTGGTACTATTGTATTTGTATTTTTGAAGAGCATAAAGGTGAGATGACATTGGGATGCTACCAAGATTATTTAAAAGTTCTATTAATACACGGAGAGTACACAGGATACATTATTTGGCAATGAAAAAGAAAATCTGGTAAAATGTAGGATTTGCAGTTGTGGATGTGTGTATGATCTTTATTCTGGAGTACACACTATCAGATTATATACATACATCCACACATTCTGTCCTGCAAATGAAATTTGATATAGAGTCACCCAGTACATAGATAGAAAGTTAATATTGTGTGCAAGGTATGATCTGAACAAATCATTTCTTCAGCAGCCTTATCGTCAGTGTGTATTTTTAAATTTTCTGAAGCCTACAAATGAGAGACTGACAGTCTTTGGCTTTGTTGCTTATTAAGTAAACTTCTAAGCCTCTGGGAAATGCAATAAACTGCACAGAGCTATGTCTATCTTGGGAGAAATGTTTGTATGCTTTTCTGCCAAGTTATGTTTTCTAGCAATATTTCTTTACAGTGGATTTGGAAAAGCTTTTTTTCTATTTTGAGTTCTAAGTGTTTAGTCACTAAAGCAAGATTACTTGCTAAACTGTTGGGTTTTTAAAGATAATCCACCTATAGAAGGACTCCTGACATGTACAAGTGGAACCAAGAAGAAAGGATTCAGAAAGTCATATAAGTGACCACAAATAGCCTGATAATGAAACATAGTAGGACTAATTACTCAACTAAATATTGAAAAAACAACAACAAAAACTTAGAATTGCATATTCTCTCCTGCTTAATCAGTAATGAACCACTGTTATGATTACATGCCTTGACAGACTGCACAGATCTCTTTGGGACTTTGTACTGTGATTTGCTTATTATCTGAGGATCTGCTTTGACTTAGAAAGTGATTTTGGAAATATTCTCTTAGTATGAATCTCTGTATCAAACTGTATGAGTAATCTAGGGTAGTTTTAAATTTTAGCTGTCTCTCCAAATGATACCAGAGCTAAATTCCAGTGGAGGACAGAGATGGTCTAGTAAAACACCAGGAGATGAATGGGCTTTTGAGTGAAGTTCTTTTATCCTTGCCAATCCTTGCTCCTTTATATACTGAATAGAAAATGAAAATAATTGTTTGCCTTTCCCTAGAAAATGTTTAGAAGAAAACTTGAAGAGACTTGGTGGAAGGAAATTTGGTCAAAGGATCAGTTTTAATTTAAGATCTTTTCTAATAAACTTTGAAAAACTATCACCAAAAAAAAAGTTTCTTGCCTGTACAATACACAAATGTTGGAAATTTGTAAACAGCCAACTCCCTTTTCTTCTAGAGGGGGGTTTTAAAAGATAGAATTGCAACAAAACTGGAAAAATAGACATAGATATCCCAGTACAAGCTTTTTATGACAACTTTCAGAAATAAAGTTACTTTGCACGAATTCATCAGAAATGGTTCTTCTGATGTTGAAAACAGAATACTGCACAGAGATTCAGTTTTTAAAAATGACTTCTTTGAACTTTTTCCTTTAGCTTTTTGAGAAATGCCAATTAAGTTTTAAATGGAACATTTGGCATTAGAAACTAACCAAAAGTGGTGTTTTAAATGAATAGTTTACATTCCAATAGTAATAAAAATGTAAAGGATTGGAGATAATACAATTTTTTTTGTTGAATGTTTCCTCCATTATACGGGTCCAATAAATCACATATTAGGACTCAGTAACAATAATCTGCATATTTTGGGAGATTTCTCTCTATAGAAAGACAAAAGTTTGTTGTAAGGTATGTTTGGAGATATCCAGGGCTTTTTTTCTCATAGAACGCCCAGAATGGTGTTCCGGCACCTTTTTTGGATGGAACTTTGTGGAATAGGCAAGGTAGGTTGTATGACATGTGTGAGTTCCGGCACCCTTTTTTTTTTTTTTTTTAGAAAAAAAGCACTGGAGGTATCTATTTAAGAAATATAAAGTGTTGTTTATTGGTGAACATAGACTTCATTGCAATAACCTCACTTTAGGAAATGTGGACTGTAGGAGCTGTAGTCTTTGATTAGACTTTTACCTGGATGAGATTATTGAAGTCAGTGGCCTTTCTCCTATCATTTATTCTAGAAGAATATCATTTAGTTTGTAGCATCTCAGATTATTTCTTTCTAACATATGGTTAATGTTCAGGCAATTGAGATACAGGGACGGTTTCAAAGAACAGTTGCTGTAGTAAAGAAGGGACTCTGTTATCCTGCTGTGTGAAAATGCTTAGCTCAGGCATAGTTGCATTGTAAGGGTTAAAAAAAAGTTTTTACAAGTATTTTTGTCAACTTATATAAAAATTTGCAGGGAAAATCTCTGCAAGTAGCTCCTAAAGGAGGAGTTGGTTTAGTTAGTTGTTGAAGCCAAGAAGAGGATGGGAGCTGTGTTTCCTGGCTACCTAGACATTGGCAGTGAGGGCCAATAAAGGGACTGGCTTTTCTTAGATGGGGCACTTTGGTTATTATATGGTTGATCTAGGAGAGAAGATTTTAATTGAAAAAACCCTCAAAACTTCTGCGGATTAAACTGTCTCCCTAACTCCATTTCTGGCTCCTTTTCTGACTATTCATATCACACACTGATTTTACCCATGATCATGAGTTAAATGTGCCATGCCAACCATTCAATAACATAAATATCTAAGTAAATGTAAAAACAAAAAAAAAAACAAAAACAAAAACCCTGCTGTTAATATACAACAAATGAATTAATAAATCCAAGACGCAATAAAAGAAGAAAGCATTTATTAAGATCCAATCACCCGACAAGCTATATCAGATAGACAGCTAATATGCTGCTATTAAAGATGCTTCAAAAGGCAACAGTGTACTAAGAATGGAAACACAATGGTTGAAATTTAAGACTGAGTTAGTTCATATATGTCCTTCAGATTGTCTACTCCTAAATCTTCAAAGGTAATAACTTAGCATCTTGAACTGTATTTACTAGTATATTTCAATAGTATTAAGCTGAACTAACCTGTTTACTTTCAACCTGGTTTTAAGCATTGCTCCATGCAATTTATATTACAGTAGTTTAACTGATTTGCATTAAAGTAAAACAAACAAAAAATCACAGCTAAATCTGATCATTCCAGGAAAAGCATTCAGCTGACTCATCAGCAAAACTTGTTTAATGCCTATATATTTTCATAGCAAAGTTGAGTATAGTAGTTGTCCCAGATTATAAACTTGATTTTTAATGGGATGAAACACTATCCTTAGTGAGTGAAATTCAATTACAGTATTGGCTGGACTCATATCAACGGTATTTCTGTTTCATCCAAATTTGTTTTAGTTTGTTTCACTTTATCTAGCTCACCATCCATGTAGAACCTCCTCAGCCTTCTCAGAATATGATAGAAGAAAAATACATAGCTGATAATCATAAAAATACTCTTAAAGGCACCTTTTCAATTTCCCAGTGATTCCTGGATAGGTTGAAAAGCTTAGAAGATAATATACTCCAAGGGACAACTTAAATCAAAATAATTAACTACAGAAATTTCAGATAATAGTAGGAAGATATTTTTATGGAAAATAGCATGGAAGTGAGTGAGATAGGTAGAATCACTTTTACCTAAGAAATGAAAAATGAACTAGCCATTATAGTACCTATCTAAGTTACCCAGAATTGGATCTGATTAATACATGAATGGGAAAGAATCAGAAAATCCCAAAGCCATGGCCTAATCTGGGAAGTTGAACAAAATATCTTTGAAAAAGACCTGATCACTTTTTGTTTCCAGCATAAGTCATCATCCTTATCCATAAGTCAAAACATGCCCCGCTTGATCAATTAAGGATATATATCAACTGGAAAGCTCCTTACTAGAGATCGTTGTCAAGATATATTGCATAGGATATCAGAGAGAGGGTTATCATGAGTTCTTTTTGGATGGCCAAATAAATAGTAGAAATTTCTGTACTTGTCTTATGGAAGGGCAGCAGAATAATATGATGGAGCTAGTGAATAGAGCATCGTGGCAGGGTCTTATGATAGACTATAATGATTCTGTGTACCTCCCCCTGACTGCTAGTGAATACTTCTAATGATATTCTTCTCACTATGTTCCTGTAATAAATATAAAATCAAATATGATAGTGGTAAAGATTTTCTATTATTAATGAATCTTACATTAGCTAGCAGCATGAGTATCAAGTTTTATAGGATTGAAATGAGAATATATAGCCACACAAGCACAATTGAAGATCACAGTAAGAGGAAACAGCAGTCCATAAATCTCTTAAGTCTTAGTTTTTTAATTGCATCTGCCCCATTAGATTAGTTTATTGGGGTGGGTGGGGATAGTTTAGAAATCATGGGATGCAGTCATTGCTGCTCCATTGGAAAGCCACAATCTGTTCTGTGAGTTGAATTGATATGTACATTATATTTGAACACTTAAAAGTGGTGTTATGTGCAATCAGAAGCACAGTATAATAAAAGGGACTTGACTCATATGTTTAACTGAATCAGAGGAGTAAATTACTATATTCAGGACTTTGCAGAATCTAGTGTGAATTTAGTATATTCAACTCAGTACATTCTTATTCAAAACTAATATATTTACATTGACAAACAGTGGTCTAATAGTTTACTAGTCTAATATGTTAATATTTTACAAAAGTTAATGCTGGTATTTTTTATTTCAAAAAAGTATGTTTTTTTAAATGTTATTGATATTTTTTGTGATTACCATGGTATTGTCATTTTCTTTAATTATGTATAATGAAAACTGATACTCAGTATAATTCAAATTTACTGTACATATTAGAATTTTTGTTTGTTTTAAATCTTAATAGATACTGAAAATGTCATTACTATTAAAGCACTATATGATGGATCAAAGTGTTCCCTTTACAAATCCAATACTACTTTCATTTCCAAAAGGGATAATATAATGATATTTGAGAAAGACTTTGGGATATGGAACAAAAAGATGCTGCCTAGGAAATAATCAGAATTGTATTTTCAGACATGCAAGAATCTCTTAATATAACTTTACAATAAAAGTAGAATTTATCTGATTTATCTGGTTTATTTATGTTTCCTGTCTGGTCTACCTGATAAGGCTGACAGATTAGAATCCAGTAGAAGTTATTTTTGCATGCTGCCTTTTGCTCTCTGCAGGTCTCCACTTCCCAGGATTTTCCAGAAATCTGGAGGAGCAGCTTTTGAAGGGTACATAATATAAGAAACAACAAAAGGAAATAAGACATGACAAAAGTTACATTTCCACAAGTTTTGTTAGCAGGAATGATTTGTAAATGAGCTTTTGCTCAGGGGAACTTCTATTCTGGTCATAAAAATTATAAAAGATTTTGGCTCTGCCAAATTTTTTTCACTTTTAATTTTTGATAAAATTGGAGTGTGGCTTTAATTCTCAAATTCATACTACCAACAGTTAGCCTTTGTTTTAACCCTGTTTCCCTTGCCCACTGACTCTTCTTACCTTTCTAAGGCATAAAAGATCAAGTTAATAATATATACAACCAGATTTCTTAACACATTAGTCATCAAATGTTCTGACATATTTTGAGCATCTGTAATCTTCCATGGGGAAAACTATTTAACATCTACTCAGTAAGATAACAGTTGAAAGTACTAGACTGTTATTCAGTCTCTAGCAAAGCTATGGCTAAATAGTTCAAGAAAAATAATCTAATATACCTATGGATTAATGGATCTTTCCATCTCTCATATATCAATGTTTTTGCAAGTGGTACAAGCATGTTATGCATAATATAGATTTTGGGTGGCACTGTCAAGTACAAATATGATAATTAGTTTCGGCTTCCTCCCAAAAGAAATTTGTCCTGATAATACATATCCAGGGAAGATAGTGGAGAACCTCTTAAGATACATTACTATTCCTGTCATTAACACTGTATATCATATTGATCAAATCTGGTCTCATGTTTAGGGAAGGAAACTCTATCCTTAACAGCACTTGAATATCAGTAAATGAGTCAGGCTGACTTTGTGGTACAAAGACTGAATTATAAATATAGCAAAGAAACATAATTCTTATGGCGCTGTATAAAATTAGGTAAACTGATATAAAGTAATATAAGACAGGATCCAGCTCTGTGTATTTTTCCAATGGAATTTAAGAATAGAATTTTAGTCTGGATTAGTGCTGGGATGAAAGATAGCATCCAGTAATTTATGGACAGTTTGGATGCATATTCATTTTTATTCATGTATCATTAACCTTTGAGTAAAAGGTCTAGGACCTTGGCTAGATGATGATGTCTTACTCTAAAACAAGGGTTTTTCCTAATTTTGTTAATCTAAGCAGTCAAACCATTCTGACATTCCAGGCAATGTTCAGAGCAACATCCAGCAATGCTCCTAGAAGTTAGCTTCTCAGATAATGATCGTATAATATTGTATATTGTGATTCATTTGTACTTCTAGTTGAATTTTTCCTGATGGGAGAGAAGATAGTTGCTTGGATGAACTGCTCACAATAACTGTCATCTAATATGTGTGGCTATTCAGCCCACAGTTTGGAATATTATGAAAAATATTGATATGTCATTCTCAAAGCTTCTTGATCTTGCTTACCTTTTTTGTTCAAAATCAATCAAACTCATCTATGTGCTTACCTATTACAGCAAGCAGTCCATATAAGCAGACTAATCAAATTGCTCTCTTTTATATGACTTATATGTCTATCATCTGTATATCTATATCATCTGTCTATCAACTATTTGTTTATCTCTCATTTCTCTATGGTTTAAGTGAGAGATTGTTATCTCTTTAAATAAAAAACATAGACAAACTTTATTTTCATTGATGCTTTGCAGAACATAGACATTAGCAATAAATTTACATCAGTAGATTTAAAAACTAAACTCTTAAAGCCACAATGCTAAGCAGACTGGTCTTTAAAGCTGAATAAATGGGTCTTCTACCCAGAGATCAGTTTTTTGCTTAACGACAGGAAGAAACAAGTATACTGCACCATTATTTAATAATGGACACTTTTGATGCTTCTCCTTTCCTTACATAGCAAATACTTTCATCTCTAGAATTAAAAAGAAAAAAAGAAAAAGAAACAGCATTGTTTAGTGGGGCCAAATCAGGATTTTTCATTCACGAACAGTCATGAAACCCCAAGAAAAGTCAATAATGATGTTTTTAATAATGTGCTTAAATGGATGTTATATTAGTTTAATAGCGAGGAGGAGAAGGATAAAAAATAAAGAAAAGAAAAAAGGAGGAAGAGAAGGAGATGGTCTGCACTATGCAATATAACATTGTTTAATTCCGTTCACAGGAACAAACTCCACAATAGACTTTTAATAAAAAAGAAAACATGTTTTGGGGTTTCTGTTCAGTGCTATGACACAGAATAACAGATTAACATCAAAGAATCTCTATTGATCTTAAAGATGGCCATTTTGACTGCCGTTTTGAAGGCACTTCTGTCAAATTAAAATGGAACTGCTGAAACCTTGTATTTACGTAACTCAACATTTTTAATAAAAAATAATAATTCTGTGTTTTAAAATCCATTAAATGTTTAATTCATTTTAATATTCTGTCAATTCACTGTTAGATTACTCATTAAACTAACACAACCAACCCTTTGATGTACATTTTTAAAATAATCAAAGACTACTCCTTATTAATGTATTTGCTTTGAGCCTCAGTTTGTTGTCTTGGAAAACAGCCTATTTCTATTTGAAACTAATCAGCCACTTCATGATTCATTTGGAGCTAGAATATAAATAAAATGTGGAAATCCAGTTATATACTGTCCATTAATTAGCATAAGAAAACTACAAATGATTGTAACTTTTTCAATGTGTTAAAAGATTAGGATGAATGAAACGTTCAGGCACATCCTTCAATAAGAATGAAATCTGGCTGTTTTTAAAGAAAGAGGTTCAGATGCTGAGGTGAAAGGTCTTTTATGTGCTGTTTTCTTTTTAAAATAAAAATGATTACAGTCTTACTCTTAATAAAATTGGATTACATTTGCATGCCAATAAAATTTGACTATAAATCCCTCACACAAATTATTGTGGTTTGGAATGTCTGATCATCTATGATCAGAAAGATCTGATATTCTTCTTACACTATGCTTACTTCTTTTTCTTCTCTCTATCATGATGTTTTATGGAGCAATTGTGCTGCTTTTCACAATTTCAAAGTTTCTGTTCTTGTCTAGAGTGCTGAATTGCACTCCTCTGAAGGGACTTTGGAGGTCTTCTAGTCCAACCCGCTGCTCAAGCAGGAGACCTTACACCATTTCAAATAAGTGGCTGTCCAGTCTCTTCTTAAAAACCTCCAGTGATGGAGCACCCAACTTCTGAAGGCAAGCTTTTCCAATTTAATAATTAAAAGTGCTATTAATTACAATTTTAATGAATACAATTTAAAATTTTAAAAAAATAATTAATACAATTAAAAACATAACAAGTAAACATTGGTTAATTTGGAAAATCCTAATTGGACTTTCAGTTTGATTTCATCTCAGACAGCCTCAGAATCAGTCCACACTATTCTAATTTACCTGGAGATTTAGATTTAGATGAAGCAGCAACACACTTACTTTGTCCTTGACTGAACTGATCATAAGCAAAACAAGAACAACACTGTTAAAAAAGAATAAATGTGTGTTATTGTTTCCAGCAATTAAAATTGGCAGAATTCAAATGAAGTTACCAAGGTCTAGATAGTTAAAGCATTACTTTTTTTAAGATTGATTAGGTGCCATAAAGTTGTTTTCAATTCCTAGCAACAAAATGAAATAAGTAGGCTTCTGCAGGTTATGAAGATGTCTTATGATGGCGGCTGTTACGTATAAGCTGGGTTGACAAGATCAGAAATGAGGTGATAAGCTGCCTGGGAAAGCCAAGGGAAATCATCAAAACAATTAAAAAAATGAAAATTAGAATATTTCGGACATGTGATGTGACACCCAGAAAAATACGGCATACTCCATTTAATCCTCTAGGGAAAGATTGAAGGCAAACGAGGTCCAGGCAGAAGAAGAACATCATGGCTTCAAAATCCAAGGGACTGGTTTGGACAAAACTCAGCAGCACTTTTTTGTGTGGCTGCTGATAAAAACAGGATCACCAACATGATCGCCAATGTCCGATAATGGATATGGCACAAGAAGAAGAAATAGCATTTTTAATTTTTAGATATTTTATCCCTCTTTTATTATTTTTATAAATAATTCAAGTGGGTGAATGTATCTAATATTCCTTCCTCCTCCTCTTTTCCGCCAACAATCACTGCATGGGATGAGTTGGGTTGAGAGTGACTGATGCAAGGTCACCTAGTTGGTTTTCATGGTTAAGACAGAACTTAAATGCATGGTCTCCTGGCTTCTAGCCTAGTGCCTTAATCATTAGATAAAATTGCCTCATTAAAATTTCTTCTACCCTTCTCCACAATCTTCCCCCCAAACTTTCTGGGCATTCCGATAGTAATTTTTTTACTACCCCTCCCCCCAAAAAAATCTCTCAAACCCTGAACTGATGCCTCAAAACCTGAATTCATTCATGAGAATGAATTCCTGTTATAATTTTGACACATTCAGAATAATACATCTATTAATGACGGCTATATATACAATGCTTTGTGGAATCTTTTTTCTAAGCTCTTATGGCTGCTTCAAAAGTTGCTTCTGAATATATACACATTCTGGCATGATAGTCAAGGCCAGCGGTTCTCAACCTGTGGGTCACGACCCCATTTGGGGTCGAACGACCATTTCACGGGGGTTGGCAAACACCGCAGTCCGCCATTTTCCCCCCATTTCCCTGCATGCACGTTTCGGGCCTTCGTGCCATGCATGCATGGTTCGGGCTGTCATGGACCGCACATGCGCGGTTCACTCCGTCACGCTGCACATGCACGGTTTGCCTTGTCGGGCGCGCGCCGTGCATGCGCAGTTCGGCCCGTCGCGCCGCACATGTGCGGTTTAGCTTGTCGCGTGCGTGCCGCACATGCACGGTTCGGCCTGTCACGCCGCGCATGGGCAGTTTGGCCCATCGTGTGTGCACCGTGCATGTGCAGTTTGGCCTGTCGTGCGTGCGCAAGTATGATTCGGGCCGTCATGCACGCGCCACGCATGCGCGATGCAGATTATCGTGCCGTGCATGCGCGACGCAGGTCGCGCCGTGCATGAGCGGCGCAGGCAGGGTCTCGGCCTGAAAAAGGTTGTGAACCGTTGGTCAAGGCTTTATCCAAGGCTCAGCCTATATCTACAAAATTTCCAAGATATAAGTCCTAGGCCTCTTCCTCCCTTAAAATTTTGGGCTGCTGTTTTTTTCTACCCCCAAAAATCCCGGCCATCTTTATAAAACATCTACTGTGATAATTGGAAAGTCCTCTTTAATTACTTTCACATCAATGTGCAAAGACCATGTGCATGCAGATATGGTTAGAAGTACCTTCGAAAGCACCTGCCCAAAGCTTCAGTGATGTTAAGAAATACTTCGTATATACTGTCAGTGCAAATCATCTGTTCTGAAGGGTTTGTACAACTCTTCTGTTGAAGATTGTCTCTTATCCAAGATAGTTATGTTTCTTCAGAACTCTAATCACTTTGTGGGAAACAGCAAACAACAAAGGAGGTGTATTGTATTTATAGGTGGTTTTGAAGTTTCTCCAAAGCTGACAAGATTTAGAAGCAGTCTGGATTACACGAGCTGTTAGTTTAATGCCACGGGAATCTTATCTCTTTAAAGAAAGTTATTAAGGAAAGGTCCATGCTGATTTACAATAGCTTCTGAAATGATAAGACCCATTCCATACATCTCTCTCTATAAGATTTAACTCTGTTTCTATATAATTTCATGACCAAAGTAAGAGAAGGGATTGATTTTTAATTGGAAATCTTGTTTCTGAATTCAGCATAATTCTGTACTGTATTTTGTTTCATACAAATTTAATTTAGCTATTCCTACCATTAGTTTTAAAGCAGCGGTTGTCAACCTGTGGGTCGCGACCCCATTTGGGGTCGAACAACCATTTCACGGGGGTCGGCAAACTCTGCAGTTCGCCATTTTTCCCCCCATTTCTCTTCGGCTGTCGCGCACGCGCCGCACATGCGCGGTTCGGCCCATCGCGCCGCGCATGCGCGGTTCGGCCCGTCACGCCACGCATGCGCGGTTCGGCCCATCGCGCCGTGCATGCGCGGTTCAGCCCGTCGCGCCGTGCATGCGCAGTTCGGCCCGTCGCGCCGCGCATGCGTGGTTCGGTCCGTCGTGCATGCACCGCACATGCACGATTCGGCCCGTCGTGCCGCACATGCGTGGTTCGGCCCATCGTGCACGCGCCGCACATGTGCAATGCAGGCCATCGCACCCTGCATGCACGGCGCAGGTCGGGGGCACGCCACGCATGGGCGGCGCAGGTGGGGTCTCGGCCTGAAAAAGGTTGAGAACCGCTGTTTTAAAGGTTTGTGATTAACTTTCTACATATTTAAGTTTCCTTGAAATTACAGTTTCTTTCAATAACTAGTAACTTTTTCTATGTTGTAATTTTGGTATTGACTATTTTTTTATATTTACATAAATTAAATCAATATTCAAAACCAATTCTGTAATGCATACCTGAGGTCAAGAAGCTATTATACTTCAAATAACCCTAAATAAAACAATTGAACAATGGTTATGCTTAATTTCCCAGCCCAAATGTCTTTGGAATTATCTTTTAATGCTTTGTGAAATTCCAGAAGCATTGAGGCCATCCAGATCTCACTGGGTTTGTTGATCCATATAGTAGGCAGAGTGACAAAACTGTCTCACATATATGAGAACTAGAGCATGTAAACTTTGCTGGTTTTGGTGTGATTAGCAGAGATAATTGTTCACACTTCTAGAATAATGTTTTACTAACAGGAAGTTTAGGAAAAAGCAAGATTTTTTTCTCAGCATAGCAGAGCTATTACCTGCCTTAGTTATACAAGGGTTCATATCATTCATCTAAATGAAACAGGGGATCAATCTGTTTAAATGAAGAAAGCAATATCTAGTCACCTATTATACAATATTCCCTAAGAGTAATAAACCAGCAATGTCTGGTGTAGAGCTGACTAATGGGGACATAAGTGAAATATATTTTATTACACACTGGACAGTTTATGCTAATTAAATAAGATTATGGTAAAATTGTTTTAGATCTGGAAGATTGAGTTATAGAAATTGATTATTAAATTGAATAAGCATATTTTGCATGTTGGAAAGAATGGTTCTTTATTACTTTGCTAAACTGAATATCAATGGAAGCCCAAAGATGCCAAAGATTTTCATAAATGAAAAGTAAAGAAAGAATGCTACTGCTATAACTTGAATTATTTTTAAAGACTAAAATGGCTAATATTCACTAGAAAATTGTACTTAGCATTCTGTTGTATTTTTGTTTGCAGTATTCTGATAGTTTTTAATTTTATTTAAGTGGATGCCTTAAAATACGATAGAATAGTGAATTTAATAGTCTTTTGAAACAACAATACCTCATCAGTGTTTACCTTGATGTGCTTTTTTTGTGTCAATCAACATAGTTGATTTAAATCTGCAGACTTTTTTTATGTAATGAAGGAAAACATTAAAAAATTGTAAAAGGGATTCAGTGCTGAATAAGAAGGTGATCCAGGAGTTGGAATAGTAGGAATAAGGGCACTCAAAAACTGAAAATATGATGGAACAATTAGTATGGGAGGCAGAAAACTGAAAGCAAGCCAGAGAAATTTGAAATTGGGCTTTGAGAGGTCAAGAGTTGTATACTACTAGCTATATTATTAGCAAGAATAATTCTACAGAAAATTTTGGACCATAGCCAATCAAAAGATGAAAAGGAAGGATAAATCAGATAAATTAATATATAAAACAGAATAGAAGGACCAATGAGACTGCAAAATATCCCTCTCATCATTTTTCAAGTAATGCTACTCACCTGTGAAGAGACTTCAGTTAAAAACAGATTATACATATGTCTTGAGAGTAAGTCCTGTTAAATTCAGTCAGACTGTATAAATATAGTGTTGCCTTCCAAGAATTAAAACAAATCCTGACTAATATCAAGTTGAGGAAAATATATTGACTGTCCATATTATTATGGGCAGGAGCTGAGGCAAGTAATGGGAGCTCATCCCATTAAGTGTGTGTGTGTGTGTGTGTGTGTGTGTGTGTGTGTGTGTGTGTGTGTATAACATATAATATTTTTGTATATAGATTCTTCTGCATGTTTTTCCTAATATATGTTTTCTTGCATGCTTTTTAATAATCACTACTTTTCATTTTTTTAGCCTAGACAAGTTTATCAGAATATGAAAAATGTATGGCAACCAAAAGAACTTTGCATTCAGTTCATGCTTTTAAATTGTGTGTGTTTCTCTATTCATGGAACAATTAAACTAACCAAGACTTGCAACTTGTTCCCATGAAATGTATTTTAATAGATTTCTCATTTATACCCATTAGATAATCCTACTCGTGTAACACATCTGCACAATATGTAGCAACTTGGTTATGACTGTGCTTACCCAGTCCTAAGAATGTCTTGGTATATTCTCTATCTTACTGAAATCAACTTTTTACTCACACTGTTCTCTCTCTTATTTGACCTCCTGACAATATGATTGAAGGTTGAAACTAAAACAGCCAAATTATACCAATTAACTCTCACGATCTAGGTTCTTGTGTGTGTCTATGTTTCTATGTATCTGTGTCTCTGTGTTTGTCTCTGTGTGTATGTACTTTAGGACCATTCTGAGTTGATTTGGTGGAGAAAAATCTCTTTTCTCCCTAGCTTGTGTGTGTGTGTGTGTGTGTGTGTGTGTGTGTGTGTGTATGTTTTTTGAGGTTTTCGCGGGTGTTTGTATGTAGGTCTTTGGTTATTCGGGTTTTCTTCTGCATAAAATTGAAGTGTCTTGGCGATGTTTCAATGGTCCCATTTGTCATCTTCAGGCTGGTGTTTTCGGCTTCATGCTTCTGTGACCTTAAAGCCACAGGACATGAAATTGACTTTAAAAAGACCAGAACTATCGCCAAAACTGAACACTTTAATAACAGAATAATCAGAGAAGCCATTGAGTTAGAAAAATGCCCACACAGCATGAATAAACGAGATGATACCTCCCACCTACCAGCCATTTGGAAACCCGCCCTTATTGACAAACGAGTCCCTAACACAAAGAATGATACCAGACCCACACTCACAAAAACCACACAGGATGTCACCACCACACATCCACGCAAAAAGTAAACCCAAACCCACACCGATGATGAGGCACGAGCACAAACAAGAAGCCAGACCACAGCTGCATCATTAGCCACTTTAAGCCCCTCAATCCATACATGAAGCAAACTGATACCCACCATGAAGATAAGGCACGAGCACGAACGCGAAGCCAAACAACAGCAACGCAGCTCACCATCTCAAATCCCCCTGCAACTCAGACTAACCTGAGCACAACAAAGCCCCCACCCAAACAGAATACTCCCCCATCCAATCAGAGCACAGCCAACCCCAATCCAATCAGAGCACAGCCAAGCCCCTAACCAATCAGAACACAAAGACCTACATACAAACACCCGCGAAAACCTCAGAAAACAAATATATATATATACATATATACATATATATACATATATATACATATATATATATATATATATACATATATATATATATATATATATATATATATATATATATATATATATATATATATATATATATATATATATATATATATATATATATATATATATATATATATATATATATATATATATATATGTTTTCTGAGGTTTTCGCGGGTGTTTGTATGTAGGTCTTTGGTTCTTCGGGTTTTCTCCCGCGTAGAATTTGAAGTGTCTTGGCAACGTTTCGATGAAATCTCATTCATCATCTTCAGGCTGGTGCTTTTGGCTTCTGCTTCTAGGAGCAATGTGTGGTCTAAGCTGTTTTTTCCTTTTAACTGCCAGTGGGGGTTTGAACTGATTGGCTGGGAGCTTGGCTATGTTCTGATTGGTTAGGGGCTTGGCTGTGCTCTGATTGGCTGGGGGGTTGGCTGTGTTCTGATTGGCTGGGGGAGTGTTCTGTTTGGGTGGGGGCTTTGTTGTGCTGGAGAGGTTCAAAGTGGCCAATGTTGCAGCTCTGGTCTGGCTCCTGGTCTGTGGTCTTGCCTCAACATTGGTGTGGGTTTGGGTTTGCTTTTTGCGTGGATGTTTGGAGGTGGCATCCTGTGTGGTTCTGGTGTCAATCTTAGAGTTAGGAATACGTTTGTCAATAAGGGCGGGTTTCCAAATGGCTGGTAGGCGGGAGGTATCATCTCGTTTGTTCATGCTGTGGGGGCGTTTTTCTATCTCGATGGCTTCTCTGATTATTCTGTTATTAAAATGTTCAGTTTTGGCAATTGTTCTGGTCTTTTTGAAATCAATTTCATGTCCTGTGGCTTTAAGGTGTTGGACCAGGGAAGAAGTTGGTTCCTCTCTTTTGACTGAGTTTTTGTGTTCTTCAATGCGTGCATTTATCCTTCTGTTGGTTTGTCCAATGTATGTAGTGGGGCAAGCAGTACATGGGATTTCATATACTCCTTGATTTTCTAACTCAATTTTGTCTTTAGGGTTTCTTAGGATGGTGGATATTTTTCTGTTTGTGCAGAATGCTGTTTTGACGTTATATTTGTGCAGGACTTTGCTGATCTTGTCTGTGGTGCCTTTTATGTATGGGAGGAGGGCTTTGCCGTTTTCTTGTTCTCTGTCATGGATTTTAGTGGGAGTTTCTTTTTGGATTAAGTTGGAAATCTTATTTCTTGGGAATCCGTTGGATGTTAGTACATTAGTGAGAGTGTGTAGTTCGGTTTTTAGGTGTTGTTCGTCAGCTAGGCGTTTGGTTCTGGAGATGAGTGTCTTGGCTACGGAGTTGATCTGTGCTGGGTGGTGGTGTGAGCGTGCGTGCAGATAGCGGTTTGTGTGTGTTTTCTTCTGGTAGATGGTGTGTCCTAGGGAGCCATTGGATTTCTTGTAGACTAAGACATCCAGGAAGGGAAGTTGGTTATTAGCTTCTGTTTCCATGGTGAACTGTATTTTGGGGTGTAGGCTGTTGAGGTGTGTAAGGAAGTTGTCCAGTTTTCCTTTCCCATGTGGCCAGATTACGAAGGTGTCATCTACGTATATGAGCCAGAGTTTGGGTTTGTGATCAGATTTTTCTAGAGCTTGGGTTTCAAAGTGTTCCATGTAGAGGTTTGCAATGACAGGTGAGAGAGGTGATCCCATGGGTGCTCCTTCTATTTGTTTGTATTTTTGTCCATTATAGATGAAGTATGTGTTGGATAGACAGTGGTTGGTCAGATCTAGGATGTGTTTGGGGGGGGTTATATTTGTTTTGGATAGCTGTTAAGGCTTCTTTGATTGGCACTTGGGTGAAGAGGGATATGACATCGAAGCTCACGAGTAGGTCGCTGGGCTGTAAGTTTTGTTTCTTTATGATCTCTATGAACTGGAATGAGTTGGTTACTTGTGAGGTGATGGATTCTGCATAGGGCTGTAGTTGTTTGGCGAGAAATTTGGCTAGATTTTGTAGAGGTGAGCCTATGGAGCTGACTATGGGTCTAAGTGGGGTTCCTTCTTTGTGTATCTTGGGGAGACCATAGAGCTTAGGGCATCTGGATGATTTCTCTCTTGGAATGATTCTTTGTTGGATCTCTTCGCTGATGGGAGAGGCTTTTATTTTGGATCTGGTGGTTTTCTCCAGGTAGGTGGTGGGATCTGTGTTTAGGGGTTTGTATGTGGAGTCTTGGAGTAGGTTGGTTAATTTGGTTTGGTAGTCAGATGTGTTCATGACCACCGTGGCGTTGCCCTTGTCTGCTGGTAGGATTATTATGCTGGCGTCTTGTTTCAGGTTAAGTAGTGCTGTCTGCTCCTCTTTGGGTAAGTTGCTTTTGGGTGGCTTGCTGGTGCAGAGTATGTTGGTGATTTCAAGTCTGATTCTATTAGCGTCATCGGGGTTGATTTTGGTCAGGCTAGTTTCAACTCCGCATATAATGGTTTCAGTGGGGATATGTTTGGGAGCGACTGCAAAGTTGAATCCTTTGGAAAGGACATTGGTTTCAGCTTTGGTGAGGATCCTATCTGAGATGTTATGCACTGTTTGTTTCATGTGTGGCTGTGAGGGAGGAGGGGTTTGTTTCTGGTGTTCTTGTAGTCTTCGGAGTTTGTTGGTGAGTGTGTCTGTCTTGAGGGTGGTCTGTGTTTCGGCTCTCCAGACTGCGAGTTGTTTGGATTTGTCCCAAAGTGCAGGGTGGATCTTGTTGCTGAGTCTGAGGTGAAGAGTGAGGAGATCTTTGTTGATTCGGTCTAGGAGGAATCTTTTTGTGTGAAGTTCATTTCTGATTAGGGCCAATTCTGTTCTTTTCAGGATGCGTTTGGTGGCTGCAGAGTTGGAGTGGAATTTCAATTGGAAGCATGTGGGGGTTAAATTTTGATCTCGGCAGTTGCGTAGGAATGCAAGGTCACATAAAATGGAAGCTCTTTGGACTTCAAGTTTTTCATAGGTCCTGGTCAGATGGTGGATTTCCTCCCCGTAGAGGTATGATATTTGTTTTCTGAGGTTTTCGCGGGTGTTTGTATGTAGGTCTTTGGTTCTTCGGGTTTTCTCCCGCGTAGAATTTGAAGTGTCTTGGCAACGTTTCGATGAAATCTCATTCATCATCTTCAGGCTGGTGCTTTTGGCTTCTGCTTCTAGGAGCAATGTGTGGTCTAAGCTGTTTTTTCCTTTTAACTGCCAGTGGGGGTTTGAACTGATTGGCTGGGAGCTTGGCTATGTTCTGATTGGTTAGGGGCTTGGCTGTGCTCTGATTGGCTGGGGGGTTGGCTGTGTTCTGATTGGCTGGGGGAGTGTTCTGTTTGGGTGGGGGCTTTGTTGTGCTGGAGAGGTTCAAAGTGGCCAATGTTGCAGCTCTGGTCTGGCTCCTGGTCTGTGGTCTTGCCTCAACATTGGTGTGGGTTTGGGTTTGCTTTTTGCGTGGATGTGTGGAGGTGGCATCCTGTGTGGTTCTGGTGTCAATCTTAGAGTTAGGAATACGTTTGTCAATAAGGGCGGGTTTCCAAATGGCTGGTAGGCGGGAGGTATCATCTCGTTTGTTCATGCTGTGGGGGCGTTTTTCTATCTCGATGGCTTCTCTGATTATTCTGTTATTAAAATGTTCAGTTTTAGCAATTGTTCTGGTCTTTTTGAAATCAATTTCATGTCCTGTGGCTTTAAGGTGTTGGACCAGGGAAGAAGTTGGTTCCTCTCTTTTGACTGAGTTTTTGTGTTCTTCAATGCGTGCATTTATCCTTCTGTTGGTTTGTCCAATGTATGTAGTGGGGCAAGCAGTACATGGGATTTCATATACTCCTTGATTTTCTAACTCAATTTTGTCTTTAGGGTTTCTTAGGATGGTGGATATTTTTCTGTTTGTGCAGAATGCTGTTTTGACGTTATATTTGTGCAGGACTTTGCTGATCTTGTCTGTGGTGCCTTTTATGTATGGGAGGAGGGCTTTGCCGTTTTCTTGTTCTCTGTCATGGATTTTAGTGGGAGTTTCTTTTTGGATTAAGTTGGAAATCTTATTTCTTGGGAATCCGTTGGATGTTAGTACATTAGTGAGAGTGTGTAGTTCGGTTTTTAGGTGTTGTTCGTCAGCTAGGCATTTGGTTCTGGAGATGAGTGTCTTGGCTACGGAGTTGATCTGTGCTGGGTGGTGGTGTGAGCGTGCGTGCAGATAGCGGTTTGTGTGTGTTTTCTTCTGGTAGATGGTGTGTCCTAGGGAGCCATTGGATTTCTTGTAGACTAAGACATCCAGGAAGGGAAGTTGGTTATTAGCTTCTGTTTCCATGGTGAACTGTATTTTGGGGTGTAGGCTGTTGAGGTGTGTAAGGAAGTTGTCCAGATCTCCTCACTCTTCACCTCAGACTCAGCAACAAGATCCACCCTGCACTTGCCCCACTACATACATTGGACAAACCAACAGAAGGATAAATGCACGCATTGAAGAACACAAAAACTCAGTCAAAAGAGAGGAACCAACTTCTTCCCTGGTCCAACACCTTAAAGCCACAGGACATGAAATTGATTTCAAAAAGACCAGAACAATTGCCAAAACTGAACATTTTAATAACAGAATAATCAGAGAAGCCATCGAGATAGAAAAACGCCCCCACAGCATGAACAAACGAGATGATACCTCCCGCCTACCAGCCATTTGGAAACCCGCCCTTATTGACAAACGTATTCCTAACTCTAAGATTGACACCAGAACCACACAGGATGCCACCTCCACACATCCACGCAAAAAGCAAACCCAAACCCACACCAATGTTGAGGCAAGACCACAGACCAGGAGCCAGACCAGAGCTGCAACATTGGCCACTTTGAACCTCTCCAGCACAACAAAGCCCCCACCCAAACAGAACACTCCCCCAGCCAATCAGAACACAGCCAACCCCCCAGCCAATCAGAGCACAGCCAAGCCCCTAACCAATCAGAACATAGCCAAGCTCCCAGCCAATCAGTTCAAACCCCCACTGGCAGTTAAAAGGAAAAAACAGCTTAGACCACACATTGCTCCTAGAAGCAGAAGCCAAAAGCACCAGCCTGAAGATGATGAATGAGATTTCATCGAAACGTTGCCAAGACACTTCAAATTCTACGCGGGAGAAAACCCGAAGAACCAAAGACCTACATACAAACACCCGCGAAAACCTCAGAAAACAAATATCATACCTCTACGGGGAGGAAATCCACCATCTGACCAGGACCTATGAAAAACTTGAAGTCCAAAGAGCTTCCATTTTATGTGACCTTGCATTCCTACGCAACTGCCGAGATCAAAATTTAACCCCCACATGCTTCCAATTGAAATTCCACTCCAACTCTGCAGCCACCAAACGCATCCTGAAAAGAACAGAATTGGCCCTAATCAGAAATGAACTTCACACAAAAAGATTCCTCCTAGACCGAATCAACAAAGATCTCCTCACTCTTCACCTCAGACTCAGCAACAAGATCCACCCTGCACTTTGGGACAAATCCAAACAACTCGCAGTCTGGAGAGCCGAAACACAGACCACCCTCAAGACAGACACACTCACCAACAAACTCCGAAGACTACAAGAACACCAGAAACAAACCCCTCCTCCCTCACAGCCACACATGAAACAAACAGTGCATAACATCTCAGATAGGATCCTCACCAAAGCTGAAACCAATGTCCTTTCCAAAGGATTCAACTTTGCAGTCGCTCCCAAACATATCCCCACTGAAACCATTATATGCGGAGTTGAAACTAGCCTGACCAAAATCAACCCCGATGACGCTAATAGAATCAGAATTGAAATCACCAACATACTCTGCACCAGCAAGCCACCCAAAAGCAACTTACCCAAAGAGGAGCAGACAGCACTACTTAACCTGAAACAAGACGCCAGCATAATAATCCTACCAGCAGACAAGGGCAACGCCACGGTGGTCATGAACACATCTGACTACCAAACCAAATTAACCAACCTACTCCAAGACTCCACATACAAACCCCTAAACACAGATCCCACCACCTACCTGGAGAAAACCACCAGATCCAAAATAAAAGCCTCTCCCATCAGCGAAGAGATCCAACAAAGAATCATTCCAAGAGAGAAATCATCCAGATGCCCTAAGCTCTATGGTCTCCCCAAGATACACAAAGAAGGAACCCCACTTAGACCCATAGTCAGCTCCATAGGCTCACCTCTACAAAATCTAGCCAAATTTCTCGCCAAACAACTACAGCCCTATGCAGAATCCATCACCTCACAAGTAACCAACTCATTCCAGTTCATAGAGATCATAAAGAAACAAAACTTACAGCCCAGCGACCTACTCGTGAGCTTCGATGTCATATCCCTCTTCACCCAAGTGCCAATCAAAGAAGCCTTAACAGCTATCCAAAACAAATATAACCCCCCCAAACACATCCTAGATCTGACCAACCACTGTCTATCCAACACATACTTCATCTATAACGGACAAAAATACAAACAAATAGAAGGAGCACCCATGGGATCACCTCTCTCACCTGTCATTGCAAACCTCTACATGGAACACTTTGAAACCCAAGCTCTAGAAAAATCTGATCACAAACCCAAACTCTGGCTCAGATACGTAGATGACACCTTCGTAATCTGGCCACATGGGAAAGGAAAACTGGACAACTTCCTTACACACCTCAACAGCCTACACCCCAAAATACAGTTCACCATGGAAACAGAAGCTAATAACCAACTTCCCTTCCTGGATGTCTTAGTCTACAAGAAATCCAATGGCTCCCTAGGACACACCATCTACCAGAAGAAAACACACACAAACCGCTATCTGCACGCACGCTCACACCACCACCCAGCACAGATCAACTCCGTAGCCAAGACACTCATCTCCAGAACCAAACGCCTAGCTGACGAACAACACCTAAAAACCGAACTACACACTCTCACTAATGTACTAACATCCAACGGATTCCCAAGAAATAAGATTTCCAACTTAATCCAAAAAGAAACTCCCACTAAAATCCATGACAGAGAACAAGAAAACGGCAAAGCCCTCCTCCCATACATAAAAGGCACCACAGACAAGATCAGCAAAGTCCTGCACAAATATAACGTCAAAACAGCATTCTGCACAAACAGAAAAATATCCACCATCCTAAGAAACCCTAAAGACAAAATTGAGTTAGAAAATCAAGGAGTATATGAAATCCCATGTACTGCTTGCCCCACTACATACATTGGACAAACCAACAGAAGGATAAATGCACGCATTGAAGAACACAAAAACTCAGTCAAAAGAGAGGAACCAACTTCTTCCCTGGTCCAACACCTTAAAGCCACAGGACATGAAATTGATTTCAAAAAGACCAGAACAATTGCCAAAACTGAACATTTTAATAACAGAATAATCAGAGAAGCCATCGAGATAGAAAAACGCCCCCACAGCATGAACAAACGAGATGATACCTCCCGCCTACCAGCCATTTGGAAACCCGCCCTTATTGACAAACGTATTCCTAACTCTAAGATTGACACCAGAACCACACAGGATGCCACCTCCACACATCCATGCAAAAAGCAAACCCAAACCCACACCAATGTTGAGGCAAGACCACAGACCAGGAGCCAGACCAGAGCTGCAACATTGGCCACTTTGAACCTCTCCAGCACAACAAAGCCCCCACCCAAACAGAACACTCCCCCAGCCAATCAGAACACAGCCAACCCCCCAGCCAATCAGAGCACAGCCAAGCCCCTAACCAATCAGAACATAGCCAAGCTCCCAGCCAATCAGTTCAAACCCCCACTGGCAGTTAAAAGGAAAAAACAGCTTAGACCACACATTGCTCCTAGAAGCAGAAGCCAAAAGCACCAGCCTGAAGATGATGAATGAGATTTCATCGAAACGTTGCCAAGACACTTCAAATTCTACGCGGGAGAAAACCCGAAGAACCAAAGACCTACATATATATATATATATATATATATACACACACACACACACACACACACACACACACACACACACACACACTCAAACCCATTATGTTAAATTTTTCTTAATGATAACAAATTTGTTCTGCATTTATAAAAACAGTTCTTATTTAAACAGATGAAAATGAATTTGCTTCAAAATCTCTTTTAAAAGAAACATGGATTGCTAAGAAATGGTTGCATATGAATACTTGTATAAGTGCAACAATTTAGTTTGAGATGACCAAGAGATTTGTGAATGTCCCTTTTTAAAAAAAATACCGTCATCTCTCCAGTGGTTATGCTAGATTCTCCTCCTTCAGTTAAATCCCAGTCAAGGACATATAAAATTACATTTCTTATTGGGCTGTTTCAATAGCAGATTTATTACTAAAGCAGAGTCCTGACTTGCAAAAATATTTTTTCCTTCCACTCAAGAAATATAGTGGAATCATCCACCCCATTCTTCTGCCTGTAGTTTGACTACAGAATATCTAAAGCCCATTTGCATCCAGCTCTCATATCCACTCTCCAAGAGAATGAATTCCACAGCTATCTACCCCTACTTGACATATGCCTAAAGCTGAGATCTCAAGTAATCTCTCTCATACAGTATAATAAATAGATCTCCTTATCCCTGTAAGAATCAATACTCTTTGGTCTTTTCAAATTCCAACTTTTCTAAATAAATATCCAATATAGAGATTTTCAAACTGTGTTCCATGGTTCTGTAAGAGAGTATGAAGGAAGGAAGGAAGGAAGGAAGGAAGGAAGGAAGGAAGGAAGGAAGGAAGGAAGGAAGGAAGGAAGGAAGGAAGGGTCTCTTGACTGGGGGTTTAAAACTTAAACAAAAAACAATCCAGGTTGATCAACTTGAAAAAGTGTGAAACTTCCTGCTGCAGAACTCTCATTGGAGTGGATAATTAGTCATCTAGTTACAAGAGTGTTAAAACGCATCTGTACTGTGACAACAATATGTGAATGTGTTATGTAGACAGTCATCAGTAGAATTATTACTGCCTCATCCATTAGTCTTTTTAAAAAATTATTTTGCAGCATTTAATTATGGGCCTGTGACAGAACACAGTGAAAAACTGCAGTAAGGTAGATGTGATTTGTAGCATACTGTCTCAAATAATATCCCATTATTCAGGAATACACACTCACACATACACACACACACACACACACACACACACACACACATACATATGCAGCTAAAGTTTAATCTGCACAGTTTTCAGAGATTCAGTCTGTATCATTCTACTGAGTAGACAAGCATTGTGTCCTGATTAGGTAAAAATTGTCCCTCTTGCTGTTTCACAATTTGATTATTTCTTGGAAAAGTTGCATCATTACAGACATGGTTCTTGAAATAACTGTTTAAAAAAAATCTAATTTTGACTGGAGCTTCAGAAAAAAGGCTGTACAAATAATTCAGAACAATTCCTTGGAAAAACACTGGAGTGCATATTCAACACCTCTTTTTAGATTGTTAATGCAACTATATAATTAGCAAGGTTTACGGGGCTGTATCCCAGGTGCTGCCTTGCACTGAAGTGCAGGGTTTTTAAAATTCTTTTCAAAAGCTGATGGAAACTTTCCCTGCTGTTATTTTTACTCCTCAATCTGAAATAATATCCTGGAATTATTGGTACTATACTGTTCTCACTTCAAGTAGCCTTCAGTGCCCCCCTGCTGGATTTTTCTGGAAGAAAACTTATACTATAAAAGATTCACTGTGCTGATTTGCATTTACATAAAAGAACAAAATAAAGCAAAACATTCTTTCTTATGCAGTTAAAGATATGCAGGTGTGTTTCCGAAAGCCCCAGAACTGTGCGTATAAAATATGAATAACAAAACTTCACAAAATTATTGAACAAGTATATGAAAGAATGACCAAAGAAAATATTCAAAAACTAGTGGATGGACAATAAGGAACTATATTTAATAGTTGGTAGCTTCTTAATGAAATCTTGGCTGCATCTGAGCAGAGGGAAGGCAAAACTTTTCTTAAAGGCATAAAACTAATAACTACTAGATTACTTGTTATCGGTTCTCAACCTGTGGGTCGCGACCCCATTTGGGGTCGAACGACCATTTCACGGGGGTCAGCAAGCACCGCAGTCCACCATTTTTTCCCCATTTCCCCTCAGCCGTCACGCGTGCCGCGCACGCGCGTTTTGGGCCGTCACATGCGCGCCACGCTTGCGTGGTTTGGGCCGTCACGCGCGTGCTGCGCATGCGCGGTTTGGGCTGTCACGCTGCACATGCACAGTTCGGGCCGCCACGCACCGTGCATGTGCAGTTCGCCCCGTCGTGCCACGCATGCGCAGTTTGCCCTGTCGCACGCGCACTGCACATACGCGGTTCAGCCCGTCGTGCTGTGCATGCGTGGTTCAGGTTGTCGCGCATGTGCCGCGCATGCACGGTTTGGCCCGTCGCGCCACGCATGCGCGGTGCGGGCCATTGCACCACGCATGCACGGCGCAGGTCGCGGTCGCGCCGCGCATGGGCGGCGCAGGCGGGGTCTCGGCCTGAAAAAGGTTGAGAACCGCTGGCTTAATGAGAAAGAAATGAACATGCATAAGATTAATAAAGGAATGGTAGAAATTGTATTCAAGGGTACCAACTGCAATAAACTATCATCATTATCACTATCATAATTACCTGAAGGTTACTGTTTTAGATTACTATGGTTTCAGATAATATTTTAGACAATTATTTTGTTGACATATAAAAGTCAGTAACATATATCTGAAAAACAAAAGAGGAAGTGAAATTAGGGAGGCATCCTTAATGTTTTATTTGATATAAGTTGATTGCAGTTTTGGTTTATTGGATTGAAGTTGGTTAAAGCTATACTCAGTATTTATAGCTAGTTGATTGTGGCCACCTGCTTCATTAAGTGTTGCTTAGAAAAAATATTAATGATCTAATTAGCTCATTTACAGTATTGTTGAAGGTGATAATAACTATTATGATTACTGAAGACACAATTATGTCATGATCTGTGTAACCTCACTTCCAATTCTTTGCCCCTCCCTGTGGGCCTCCACATGCTTACTCTGGAAAAATATTGCTCCTACATCATGGAGGCATGTAAATTAACTCTACCTAATTGAAGATAGGCTTGAGGTAAAGTGAGCTGATATTAAACGTTTTTTATGTGCCATTTGAGATATGAAAATTTATTTCTTTTTGTCAGTTCAGTCACAATCCTGTTACAATAATAGTGTATTTTCTCTAATTACAGTTTTGCTTATGAGTGGGTAGGGGATACCTATAATAGTTTTGTATAAGGTTTGAGTTTGGTTTAAAATTTATATTTATGTGGATATTGTTGAGTTTCCTTTTCCCACTAAGTTAAAATATTTTATATCCATTTTTAATAGATTAGGTTCTGGTAGTGGATGGGTATCAAGATGTGAATATAGCAAAATGTAGATGAGAGAAAAATGTGAATGTGAAAAAATTGAGATGACAGATGATGTTGAAACATCATTTATCTTGATTGCTTCTTCCTCATGATGTAGTAAAAATAAAAAAATTGCTTGCTATGCTAATAGTATATTTTATATAAAAAATAACATGTTTTGCTAATTTTTTAGATTCCAAGCTCAGCCCTAATTATGTTCCAAAATTATGTTCCAAAACAGAAATAGCAATCTCTTAGCCTGCCACTCATGCTTTAAGTCATCTAAATTTGTTTTTACAGTACAGGAAAGTCAAAATATTCTATTCAGTTGGGCATAACTTTTGCTTTCATAGTTATGTTCATGTTGTTTTCCTGGCAAAGACTATAATACGAAAGTAGCCTGCCATTATCTTCCTGTTTCCAGCACTAACTAACATGACCAAGATTTACCTTCACATATTCAAGATGTGACTTTTTCAACCCTGCTTTTTCAGGTTCAGTCAGCATCAGTTAGGTAATGTCAATGAGTGACAACTTTTATAAAGCTGCCTTCAAAATTCTACATGAAGCAAATTAAAATGCAACTGGCTTTAAAATGGAGGTGCTCATGCATGTATCAAGAGTGAAACTTTGGTAGCGACGTGCCTTTGCATTTCAACTTGCCTTTAGATTAAGGGGGGAGGTGTTATTTTCAAGTGGATTAGATGGAGAAACAAAACTTCTATGATTCAGCTGAAGATCGTGAGAGCCTGAAACCTTTTCAAGAATACCGGTACAAGTGTAGATTTGAAGCAGAAGCAGACAGTTCCCATAACAAAGTGAATTTGTTTATATGGACTACATAAGATGCTGGTGGTTGGCTGGAAAAATAATTGTTTAAGTCTATGTATTGGTGTTGGAACCTCAGAATTAGTTTTGCTTCAACATTACGATGCAGTGTATTCAATAAACAGAATGAACCTGGAGTTTTATTTGGATTCTCAAGCTGTATATTGATAGCATGATAACACCATTTTGCAGATTTCTCTCTTTTTTCTTTTTTGCATTCTTTCCTTTATTTTCTTCCAATACAAGTTATTCTTTAAAATAATAATAATAATAATAATAATAATAATAACAACAACAACAACAACATGTAAATTGGGGGAAAACTCTTCAGGTGAATCATCTAAGGAACTACAAAGATAAGTTTAAATACTTTTACTATGTCTATCAATGATTCTTTGCAATAGTGGTGAATGATTTTTTGATCAACTGTTTTCTCGGGATTTTGCCAAACCTGAAATTTAAGGAGGGTGTATAAACCCATCCTCAGATTAAAGCTGCAAAGAATTTCAAGGGAAACTAAAAGCAGTTTGATAAGCAGCATAAATTGTTAGGAAATAATGAGATACTGTTTCTCTTTAGGCGCTATTACATTGTCTTGCCTTTGTAGATACTAATATTTTGATGTAGTCTTTTGGTGCAAAGTACTGAAGCTAAACATTCTAATGAGCATAAATGGTATACAGTGTTTACTGTATAATCAGTATTATGTTTTATGAATGTCAGTTTTAAAATGCACACTAAATACTCTGCATTTTGTTGAAGTAAGTGCTGCACACTTTGATAGGAACAGGAATTAAGAGCTTTTGAAACCATGCATTATTAGAAAACAAGGAAGTGACATTAATTGGTTATTAATTGGTTATTACAAAAAAAATGCCACCAGAAAATGCCATTTGTAGAAAAAGGCCAGTCATTACCAATTGGCATCAATCTGCTTTGTAAAAATGTTTTAAAACTTTTGTTTTTGACTACTAAAGGGTTGGCAGGTGTGTTGTGCTTATCTTGATTTGAAAAGCGGGGGAGGGCGGATTATAAACTTTACTACCTTAAGTCCAGATGTGGAGATTCATCATATATAGAAAGGATAATACTGATAATGTTTAGGTCTATTAGGCATACAGAAGCAGATGGAAGCTATAGCTTAATTAGCAGTTCTGTAGTTTCTCATAACCTCTGCTAGGCAAAATAATGAAGTTTATAGGCAGACTCTGGTCATATATTAAAATAAATCATTTTTTTTTCATCCGTCATATGAAGTCGGTCACAGCAAAACCTGATCACTGCAAACATTTCTTCTTAATATCTACAAAAATATGGTGTTAATGTAATGTAATATTTTGTCACTTGCTGTGGGGTTATAGGAAGATGCCACATATTACATTAGATTACATTACAAGAACCTAAAAAAGATGAAGAAACTAAATTAGTAAACAAATACCAACGTTCTAATCCCAATGGGAATGGCTTTTCTATGTAAAATAGTGTACCTGGCTAATCACACCAAAGTTGACATACATGTTAAGTCCTGGCTGTATGAGAAATTCACTGACTGCTCCATGCTCTCACCCTGGTTTCGTTCACAGCTATTTAGAAGGGAAGATACACTGCCAAAACTTCTGACTGAACTAACAGCCGCAAAAGAAAGGTTCAGTGATTTTCAGTTTACCCATTAGAACAGAATTCCCAGAAAAAAATTATAAATAGATATGAAATCCATCTCACTATTGAAAATGAAAGCTTGAACTATCATGTATATCAGTAAATTTTCATCCATTTAATGCTGCTTAGGGCAGGGATTCTCAACCTTGGCAACTTTAAGACTTGTGGACTTCAACTCCCAGAATTCCTCAGCCAGCAAAGCTGGCTGAGGAATTCTGGGAGTTGAAGTCCACAAGTCTTAAAGTTGCCAAGGTTGAGAACCCCTGACATAGAGAGAACTCATTGTTCAAGTATGTGTTTGTAACTTTTATCTCCTAAAAGTCAACTTCACAAAATGAATGCAAAACCACTGGGTGTTTTTTTAAAGTTCAATTTGCTTCTACTGCCTGCATGTTTTCCCAAACTTTTCAGAACATTCAAGTCATAACCTACTGTTTTTATCTGGTATTTCTATCTCCCCTCCTTTTACTCCCCTAATAGCTAAAGAAAAGTAAAAAACATTTTTTAATAGATTTCCTTGCTTGGAGGACAGTTTTTGTATATCCTGGCATGTTCTTTTTTTGAAAAAAAATATTCTTGTTTAAGAACCTGATCTCCTACCAAGAATAAATGGCCAAATGGTATTTAGAACAAGAAAAAGTATGCTGGATAAGGAAGCAAAAACGGTTAGAAATTATTTTTTCACAGATTAGATTTTACAAACGTACACACGCAGGCTGCATTTCTTTCGTTATAACTGAGTTATTTGTGATGCTAGCAAAAGAAAACAATCCCCAGTAGTTTTAAAGGCAAGTGATATATTCTTTTTGGCGTTTTCTTCTCAGAAGAACAACAAGCTCGATTATCTTAGCTTCCTCAGCTGTGCTTTCTGCCAATCAGAAGCACCAGAGGAGAGATGGCTGGAATGCTTTTATGGGCACCTGCAGTGGTGATTCACTACTGACATTTCAGCAGAAAAATATGTGGCTTAATTTATATGACCTGAAATCTGTACATACTAATGCCTTGATACATGATGTACAAATCAGGTTGCACTTCAAATCTGCCTTTTTGCTACAGAAATGGGCCTTTTTTTTCTAGATTCCAGAACCTCAGTGCTTTCTAAATGTCTCAGGATCCTAAATGCATGTACACAGTTAGAAATTGTGGCTGAAATGTGCATGTGCGTGTGAATTGTCAGTATATTTGATATACTTCCTAGCATGGAACAGTATATAGGCTTGCAACGTAGTTTCTAGATTAAAGATCCTAGTTTGCCTAAAACAATACATTTGGGATAACACTGGGCTTTTGTGGTGTGTATAATATACTGCCCAAATATGAGAATTTATTATTTTATTTCAATGTTTAAACCATTCAGGAGCCAAACCTCTCTGAGTGGTTTATAGCAAAATGCAACACAAACCACAGTAAAAACATCCACAATAAGATTGAATAAAATGCAAAATGAAAAACATACAAACAGCAGCAAGCATTAAAAATCTAAAAGTATAAAAATTAAATTACACTTAAAAATTGAGGATTAATACCCTTGCCCTTCACAGAAAATGTTTTTCTAAGTCTTCCTTATCTTATTCAAACCTGTGAAAGTTTTCATTGACTAAAGCTATCCTGAGTGGTGGAATTCAATATCTATAGCTGCGTGGTAGTTGAAATATTGTTGCTTTTCTCTTTTATGCAGAAAATATGGTAATTCACATTTGGAGGGGCAGCATAAAAAAAAGTAGAATCCTTGATTGGTAAATGGTTGATAGATGAATGCTTAAAATCATGTATATATAAGTGTATGTTGTATGCCTGTCTGCATCTTTGAAGGCTTTCTCATTAGAGATGTCCAAACTACATACATGGACAAAAGCAGAAGGCAGAAGCTTAATGTACATAAAGGACAGTATGGTTCTTTAGTATGATTCTTCTCCCAACTCATATTATACTTACTTGACATTATTGAGAATACTACTCAGTGAAGTCTATCAATATCTCATACATCATATTATAAAAGTGCTTGTGATTTTGTGAACAAAAGTGGGTCTGTCCCCCATTGGTTTCTAGTTATTGAAGTCTACATGACAGTGCAAATGCATTTAGATTTGCAAATTAAATGTTAAAAGAACTGTTAAAAATCATACACTGAAAATTAACCAATAACAGTTCAGATTATAAGGAATACCACATCAACTGAAAGATAATAAATACAGGCTAGAGCATTAAAAAGATAGAATTGCCAATTCAAACCCTTAATTTGTAGAATCATAGGAAGAATGTTCTGTTTAAGCATGAGGTATGTTACATATTTTACAGAGTATTTCAGGAGAAATAAAAGAAACTGGGAAACTATATCCCTACCTAATTGTATAGCTAATACACTTTTCAGTCCAGGGTCTCCTCCTACGGAACAGCTCACCACAGATGGTGCTCATTCTCATGATCTTACAAACCTTATAAAAACTTGGCTGTTGCAGAAGGTCTTCAGGACTTGACTGATGTGAGATTGTCACCATCAAATGTGCTTTTATTACATCAGAGGCTTTATTGTATTTTATTGTTTACATTGGCTACATTGCTGTTGCATTTTTGTAATCCGCTTAGACTCTCTTAAGATTAAGGTGGTCTCAAAATTCCATTAATATATACATTAGATGCTCAGTTTCAAACTAAATCCAAATCTGACTTCTCTGGCTTCAGATGACATAGAAAGGAAAGATGACAGGAAAAAGGCTTTATCTTCCTAAACATCTTAAATCCTTTCTTCTTTATAAGCTCCAAGAACTAAAAAAAACCCCAAAACCTTGGAACCTAACCAAGAATCCCACAGAATGTGAATACATTGCAACATATTGCATGCAGGTCAAAAGCCTGTTCAATAACTTATTATAGAAAGAAGCTTTGTAACAAAATTTATTTTAATACTTGGGGTCACCAAAGACATAGCTCAGGTTTAGTGTGAACCTACAGCTTGTCTTTGAATTATCTGTTTTTCATTTTACCTATACATAAATTATTTCTATATAAGTCTATGATAAATAGAAAATGCTACTCTTAGGAGCATGATTGCAAAAAGAGTCATTGATGCTAAGCTTCTGAGCTTCTTGTGATCCTGATGTGACTCTGTATTTCAAAAATCTGATTAAAGTCTGGATGAGATTATGCTCACATGTTGGACTGCTGAAATGTTGGATTGAGTGTCGGAGCCCTCACAACTTGTGGAGGCCAGTTATTCCACTGATTAATTGTTCTAACCGTCAGGAAATTTCTCCTTAGTTCTAGGTTGATTTTCTCCTTGATTAGTTTCCAGGAGAAATTTCCTGCCAGTCAGAACAATAAATCAGTGGAACGACTTGCCTCTAGAAGTTGTGGGTGCTCCAACACTGGAGCCTTTTAAAAAGAGATTGGACAAAAATGGTTTAGGGTTTCCTGCTTCAGTAAAGTGTTGGACTAGAAAATCTCCAAGGTCCCTTCCAACTCTATTATTCTGTTATTCTGAAAGCTATTCAGAAAGTAAAGAGTTAAGGGGGTGGGAACTATGAAACGATATAAACTATGTTACACTTATAGTAAGTTCATTTCCAGTTTGGGAAGATAGGAAAAAGAAAATCATCAATAATATGCTGCATTCTAAACTGAAATTGAAAGGTATCATATAGCTTGAAAGTCTATGTTCATAAAATACTTTATTTCATTGTCTGTTCAGCTAAAGATAAATTGTTTAACTAGAGTGGTTTAGCATGGGAGCACTCCAGTAAACCCTGAGAACAGCAGACAGTAGAACTGCATAGCAGAAATAACAAAAGAGAGATGTATACATAATCTTAATTATAATTCTGGATTGGTTTTGTTTTCTTTCATTATAACTATTTCAATGGAAACAATTGAACAGAATTAAATTAGATTAGTTCCCACTGTTTCCCATGAGACAATATAGAGGTTATTATATAGGATACAGGAGGATTTTCTATCTCTTCCAGGGTAATCTGCATTCCATACCTTGCTATTTTTCAGCCTCCAGAAAATCCTATCTATAAGCTGACAGGAAATCTAACAAATTCTATGCCCTCTGAGATGCTGTCAGGGACCAGTATGATGCAACCAGAAGTACTTTGAAGTTTTCATTTAGGGAAAAAGCTTCCCGCTACAACTTACAAAAAGTGTTTCATCTGTGATGAATTATGACTTGTTCCATATTCATGGTAAGAAAAATATGTTTCCAAGTAATTTACATATTCCCAATATTCTCTTTTTCTATCTTGGTTCCATTCTGACTTACTCTGCTTGTCCCTATCATTAAAATATCTTCAAGTCTGGAAGATATAAAATTTTAAATCTTTTCCATCATCAACCCTTGGGTAGTATAATTGTTCAACCATGAGATCTTGCTTTAACAATATATGAATCTTGGAATTTGAATACAATTTCTTTCATGGAGGATTTAGACCAGCATCTTCAATAGGCCAGAGAGGCTAGACTTCATCATGTCTGGAGACTATCATATTGAGAAAGTTTGATTAGAAATGTTTAATTCCCATTTATTTCATGGGGGAGAAGAACAGGAATAACTTTATCTGTATCAGATTATTGAGAATGGAATTATCTGCCTGAAATATTTGCTATGTGCTATCTAGTTGGTAATAACCCCTTGCAAACATATAGACTCAGTATAGGGTAAACTATCTACAACATAGCCCTTTTTCCAATGGTGCACCATCACCTCTGTAATCAAGCCCATCTACCTTCCTAGGTTGTCTTCTTCTTTTCCCTCTTCCACCTTGTGGACGTGTGCTATGGATTTCATAAGAGCGTGGTCTTCATTAATATATCCAAAATGTAATAATTTGAGTCTAGTGAGTGAGAGTGAGATTGGATTGATTGATCTATGTTCTATGTATTTGATTTCTTGACTATCTCTGATATTCTTAAGAGTCTCCTCCAACATCAACATTTAAAAGCATCAGTACATTTTGTGTCCTGCTTCTTCACAGTCCAACTTTTGCTTCCCTAGAGTGTAACAGCAAAAGCCATTGCCTGCACATTTCTGATCCATTACTTGCATATTCTGATCTTTATAGGTATAGAAACTATAACTATATCTCTCACTATATCTGAATATCTTTCCAATGCCTTCATTATTTTTTATCAAGTGCTATCCTATAGTATATTCTTGACTGCTAGTTCCTGTTGAAAGTTGATTCTAAAATGCAGATGCCACCTACCACCCTATCAGTGGTGGGATTCAAATATGTGAACAACAAGTTCTCTGTGTGGATGCTGCTCCGGAAGTGGGCCTGGGCAACAAAAATTTGTTGGGCTCTGGGCCTGGGCAACAAAAATTTAGCTACCGGTTCTGCCAAACTGTTGAGAACTGGCTGAATCCCTCCACTGCACCCTATCATCATAAGGCTCATTGCTATACTTGTCATTAACATGGAGAATAATCTCCTTCTATCATGTATCACTTGTATTGCTTTCAGCAATCAAATAATTCTACATTCATACAAAGTATGTCATAATTTAAGCCTATTCACTTTATCATATTTAAAAATATCCACTATAATTTTCTTATATTTGTATACTTCTGAATAGCTAGCAGAAGAGCAAGAATTTGGATGCAACATCCTTTGCCTGGTATAAAGCCATAATGAACTCCCAGATTTTGTAAATTTTCACTTCCTTATCATTTCAGTTCCTTAAATGCCTTCCAGATACTTTGAACAGTCTGATGCTCCTGTAGTTTTTTGCATTCCACTTATTACATTTCTTCATAGGGAAACAATGTCTGTTTGGGGAAAACACAGAAGATGATTCAGATGTTATAAAAGACACACTGACATATTTCAAGTAAATATTAGATTTAATATTAGATTCATTTATGAGTATGTGTATGGATTTGGGGAGGTGAGTATATATTTATAAATATATTTATAATATAATTTATGTTTATATTATATTGTTATATAAAATACTTTATATTTAAAGGATAATAAGACACTCAACAAAGCAGCAAATTAATAAATGGCTTTATATTCCTCCTCTAATTAATTATTAAAGATGTAAGCCTTTTGAAATCTTACATAATATTAGTTAAGATTATTATGTAGTTTATCTATACTGCAAATAGTCTGCTCTGAGATTTTGGAATAGCTGAGTTGTAGTTTTCATCCACCGAGAGGGGAAATTAACAGTACTTCATCATCTTACATTTGCCGAACATTCTGCCCCTTCGTGAGCCATTTTATTTTTTTATTATTATTAGTTATCTATTGCCTGCACACACCCCAGTTTCAGACCTAGTAGAATTAAATTAGTGTCATCTGATGTTTTTTTCTCGAGGATCTCAAAGTTCTAAAGTTCTGAGGACACTTCCACATAGCTACCATATGGCTAATCCCCACAACCTGCAGAAACAAATTCACTTCTGTGCATGATTATCCTCCCTTGGAGTGCCAAGATCCCAGAACAATCCCTGTCTTCCCTCCAATTGGCCTCAAAGAAAAATTTAAAAAAAAATGGAACACTGCAGTTATCCAGAACCACTTTGCCACCATTCTTGTCCTTTACTTGCCATAAGTTTGTCACTGGAGTGCTGGGGAGGTTATAGCAGCAAAATAACGATTTGACTCAATTTAAAATATGTGGTCAAATGGAGGTTTGTTAAATTATCATCAACTAGAGGAAGAAGAGTCAAAGAGACAAGGGATGGAATGAGGACAGAGTTCATGCCAGTTGAAAAACATTTGCTTCCAAACTTTAGCATTATCAAACTGTTTTCACTGTGGTTCTTGTTCCACAGCTGAGCTGAAAGCTCATTAGCTCAGAGGGCAAAGAAGGATGAAGGTACAGAAGCCTGGATATAACCTGAATCCAAACTGATGGTATTGCTTTATGGAAGTGCCCTAGATCCCCCCCTTTTTTGGGTTTTTTTAATGCCTTGTTGAAAATCTCAAGCCTTACCAGGAATGAAGGCAATACAAATTAGCTGACCCAGTTCTGCCAGTTAGCATCATGAAGAAAAATGATCATCTTCCCTCTCCTGTCCTCAGCATTATGCATCTACACATAGTTCCAAATTTTGAAAGAGTAAGTTAAACATGCAGAAGGTATTAAGACATTCACTCAAATGCACTGGGATAAATGTGGTCCTTGCAGAGGACAGAAGAAAGATTGCTGCAAACATGTGACAATCCACACTGCTGGCATTTCTTTTCATCACCGAGTAGTGGGCAAGGAAAGTCTGACAATATGAAGTGTTCCATAGGGCTGTGTGTAAGCAGTGCATCCGCAGTGTATTTATTGGAGCACTTGTAAAGGGTATATGTATAGTTCCTATGGATGAGTGTATGAAGATTCATCAAAGCAGATCTTGATTTTTATGTTTATCATAAAAATGATCGTATATGATTGGGCTCTGCCCAAACTGAAAAAAAAAAAAAGATTTGGAAGAAGACTGATGTGGAAGTTTTAAAAAAGGTAGGCTATGTTAATGAATAGTTGGGAAATGTGGCACTCTTCCTTTACAAAGTCTGAAACATTTCTGAATCATTTTCAAAGCAAATGAAATCCAACTGTATTATTTTAGTACAATAGCAGGAAAGACTATTTCTTAAATTGATAGAGCTGTGCTGTTTACACCAACAATGTTTCTCTAAACCTAGAAAAAGCAACGCTGTTTGAAAGTCCTATACAGATTAAGAGAACTTATTACTGATGCTGCTTTCTAAAATCAAGCACAAACATGTTCTGAAACTGGAAGGAGTCTTTTTTTTTAAAAAATGGAACTTTTGTCAATAGGGCTTTGGGCTTTTATTTGTGCTTTGAAGTGTTGGATTTCACCTACATATGTATGTGATTTCCATTTAATCTTTCTTGGCCACATACCTACTATAAGAGTTCCTTGAAGTACTATTCAGTTGTTGGTTTTAATGCTAGGTAAGTAGTGTTAAGTACTTTGTTCCCGTGTGAATGATGAAGACACATGGCGATGTTAAACAGCTTTTTATTCTTCTCTCTACAGCAACCGAACGAACAGGCAAAAAACAAATAGGCTTTTTTATGTGACCAGAGACCCAGACAATGGCAAACAAAGTAACAGAGCGTTTCTCACCTTGTGCATGTGCACAAGGCTGGCGCTGCTCTGTCTGGTCCCGGGCAGCTTTTGGAATTCCCGGAACCAATGCAACGTCCCGAGCCTGCTTTTGCAGGCTCAGGACACAACAAGTAGAGAGGCATTACATTGGTGAGCAGCCACATGAACGTCATGCAGTTTATGTCGATTAACATTAAGTCAAGTAAAATTAGTTTAATTCAGTTTTTCAGTTGTCTTTGCTATAGAATACAAGTAGGATACTGTAGATGGCTAATAGCTGTTGCCTATGCTCTTTGCATGTCACATCAGGGCCAAAACCTCTTAAACCATAAAGAGTTTCATAGTCTCCTTTTCAAAATATTGTGATAGTGATCCAGGATAAAACTCAGTTCTTCGATTCAATCTGATCAACATCTCCTTCCTAACGGAGAATTAAAAGCTAAATAGAACAGCTTTGTAATTAAAATAGGAATCTTCCAGTGCAGGATTTCAGCTAATTTCTATTGCTTGACTATGAATACAACAAAAGGCATATAAATGTTGATAAATAAATAAATATCACTTAAAAGGAATTTCCTCTGAATTGTATGGGCATCTATAGTAAACTAAAACTCTGGTTTTCATATTCTCAATGTAATGTCTTAAAGATAATCTTATTTGTCTGTAACATGAAATACAATTATAGTAGATATTACACAGTGCTCTAGAGATAAGAAATGCAAACACCTTGGGGCAGATTACATCTATAATGCAAGATTTTGTTGCTAATGTCATTTTTGTTTTTCCTATCTGGAATTAAGTTAACTTTTTGACTCAATTAAATTGATAGCAATTAGGAAGAAGGCTTCATTATAATGTTATGATTTTAATAAAAACACTTCAGTGGGAATTTTTTTTTACAATAACAGAATGAGAAATTACTGCATGTTTTTCAATAGATTTGGTCCTTTGTAATACGGACTAGGAACTACTAAATACAACTTATGATGACAATTGAGCCCAAAATTTATGTGGTTAAGTGAGAAATTTGTTAACTGAGTTTTATCCCATTTTACAATTTTTATTGCCACATTTGTTAATTGAAGTTGTTAAATTAGTAGCATGGTTGTTAAGTGACTTCCCCATTATTTTTACTTGTCAGAAGGTTGCAAAAGGTGATCACAAGACCCGGGACATGCAACCACCATAATTATGAACCAGTTGTTAGGCATCCAAATGTAAATCACATGACCATGGGGATGCTGCAACATAAGTCATAAGTGTGAAAAATGGTCATAAGTCACTTTTTTTCAGTGCCTTTGTAAGTTCAAACAGTCACTAAATGAACTGTTTTAAGTCGAGGACTGCCTGTATTTTTAAGAGTTTTTTAAAAGTCCTACACTCTAATGTTGATCCCAGTTCTATGGTACATAGTTATTTTATAAACAAAGCCTATAAAATAAGTTGATATGATTTATCTGCATGAATATTTAGGCTAGTTGCAAGTACGCATCAATTACTTGGGCAGGATTCTTGGTAAATGCCATTTATAATAATAATAATAATAATAATAATAATAATAATAATAATAATAATAATAGTAGTAGTAGTAGTAGTAGTAGTAGTAGTAGCAGTAGTAAAGTTGGGAGGGACCTTGGAGGGCATCTAGTCCAACCCCCTGCTCAGGCAGGAAACCCTATACCATTTCAGACAAATGGCTATCCAGTCTCTTCTTAAAAACTTCCAGTGTTGGAGCATTTACCGCTTCTGGAGGCAGGTTGTTCCACTGCTTAATTGTTGTAACCATCAGGAAATTCCTCCTTAGTTCTAGGTTGCTTCTCTCCTTGATTAGTTTCTACCCTTTGCTTCTTGTCCTGCCTTCAGGCGCTTTGGAAAATAGCTTGACTCCCTCTTCTTTGTGGCAGCCCCTGAGATATTGGAACACTGCTACATTTACATTTTATGAGCTCATTGTAATATCAAATTGATATATAATTTAATTCTGACTTCTTTTTCAATGATGTTGCAATTTGTTACTGTTTTTGTGTAGTGATTATGATATGTAATTACAGATAGTGAAAATGGTTAATTTCCTTCCTTCCTTCCTTCTTTCCTTCCTTCCTTCCTTCCTTCCTTCCTTCCTTCCTTCCTTCCTTCCTTCCTTCCTTCCTTTCTTCCTTCCTTCCGGAGCCTTTTGATGATGTACTTTAGAAAACAGGGATATATCATGTATCTGGCAGTTGTTTAAGACAGTCCTACTCTTTCCCAGAATGATCTAGCAATCATGGCCAGCAACCATCCATTCCAAGAAAAGGCAAAGCAAGACAGTTTTAAATAGGATAAAGTCTTGCCTCTTTATTTCAGTAATTGTCCACTGCAAAATGATCTAAACTACTGCATGCTTTGCCCCAATTAGAACATGTAATTAGATTTTTAGGCTATTATTTAAAATGTTTTCTTCGGTATAGTAGATTTTGCATAACCATAATCACCTTATAAAGAATTGGTTCAAGCATGGACCTTCCTCTAAGACAGGGGTTCTCAACCTTGGCAACTTTAAGACTTGTGGACTTCAACTCCCAGAATTCCTCAGCCAGCTTTGCTCTAAGACCTCTTATGTTCCTAAGTCCTGCTTTTCCACTGAGACTTTAATAAGAAAACAACCTGGATCTCTAATCAGCAGGTTAGTAGTAAAGAAGATTTTTTTTTCCTTACAGATTTGAAAATAATATCATCTGATAAGGAAAGCTGCTTTAATTCATTATAAAACAGCATTTTTGAGGAAATGATGGTGTTGAAGGGGGGGGAGAGGCAAATCCTCATCTCTGCCTTTTCTCAAAACCTATATTCCTACATTAATGTGAGGTTTTATAGAAGTAATTCAAAGGAGATGGTTTTGGAGAGAAAGACTAACCCTCTCGCAGTGGTGGGATTCAGCTGATTCACACCACTTTGGCAGAACTAGTAGCTAATTTTTTGTTGGCCTGGCCCAGAATGGACTTCCAGAAGCGGCATCTGCACAGAGAACCAGTTGTTCACATATTTTAATCCCACCACTGCCCTCTCACCTTCTTCCTCTGCCCCTATTGTCAGCAGTCTTTAAAATACCCTCCACTGTCATGAATAGGTGAGATTTAAAGCCTAAGTGCAGTTTTTAAAGGATGCATTACTACTGTACTTGCTAACCCCCCTCTCCAAAGTTGTGTCCCCACTTTTGGTGAAAAATCAGTCCCATAGTGCAATCAGAGTTTAAGGATGTGCATTTTCTAACTTAACATTGTTTTAGGAATATGGTTGTATATGCTTTGAGTATAAGAATGTGCTCTAGAGAAAAGTATCAGAAACCTCAGCTCTGCCCACTAATGGGATATAATCTCCAATGAACTTGTTTAGAACCAGTTTGGAAAGCAAAAATTGGAGAAACTCGAGAAATTGAAATCAGACAACTGGAGTAAGAGACCCCATACCTTAGAGGTATCTATATATTCTATACAGGGGTGTCAAACTCCCCACGTCACATGATGTGTCACAACGTATCATGGCTTTTTTTCCCCTTGTCAGATCTGGGGTGGGCACAGCTTCTGTGTGATGTATCTGGCCCATGGGCTGGCAGTTTGACACCTTTTACCCTGGCAATAGTAAAAAGTGTGCATGTTCAAGACCTTAGGAAGAACATATTGAATGCTTAAAGAGCATAATTAAAGAATTAATCTGAGAAAATATCAACACATTACCCATTACTTTTTATTATTTAAGAAATCAAGGCTCACATTTAAAATTGGGAAAAAAAGGTCTTATTGCAATTGAGAATAATATATTATTCTCTGGACTGGGTACTATTCCCATGCCTTACACATAGCTTGAAGAAGTAATAAATATCTCAAGAATGCTGCAACTAAGGAACCTTACTTAGTTGAGCTGCTGAATGATCAGCCCTACTTCCTTAAAAATGTTCATGATATGCAAATCTGTATCTGCTATAGTTTCATATATCTACTACAAAGTATTTAATAAGACCTAATGAAATATGGCATGATTGTGTCCTATTCTTCAGTGAAGGACTATTTACTTAATTGGGCTTAATAATGGTAGTTAAAGAGGAAGTCATTAAAACTGATTTTATATCCATGGCAATGTGACTTGGCGGTATTGATTCTCTCTAAAACAAATGACAAAATTCATTTGGCATCATTGGAGTGACATATCATTGTGATTAAATAAACTTTTTTGACAAGCAATTTTGAGAATGAAGGATGTTACAGTCTTGGCTGGAAGTTACTGAATACATGTAAACTTAAACAATGGAAAACGGAAGTCTGCTCTTTCATGAAAAAAATTCCTCTTTGTTGCCATGTAGAAACTAAAATTGAGAAAAGGTCAGCCAATTACATATTTTAATGAAATCCTGCTGAGATACTGAAGCCAGGTGCAAAAGGAAGATAAGGTGGAATGGTGTCCTAGACCAGGTGGAAGAAACAAATCCACACAGAGCATTTCTGTCAGGATTTATTGAAAACAAAAGAATCTTAATTAAAATGTTGATTTCTGTATTGACTTTCATTTCCAAAATAGTCCCTGTGTCTGTTTTGCTTTGTGGGTTGCTTTACATTGCTTCCACTGTTTCTGTTTTCATTTATTTCAAGCATTCTTGAATGGAACTGATTTTCTGGATTCCTTTCAACCTGCTTGCAAACCTACTTTTGGAACAAAAAGCTGCTTTGATTGCCCTGTGAGATGAGTTAGGCCCTGAGATGAATATGAACCTGTTATTTTTGGGACTATTGAAAGATGCTGAGACATTAATCGTGATAATCCATCTGGAGAGCTGTCCTAGTCAGGATGCAGGGAGACTGTATTATAGTCACTTCCTTTTATTTGCACAACAGATTCCAGAAGATGGTGCTAAGGAATTATGGTCCCTTAGATCTCTGGTTTGTTCCCTGTGCTTGTATATGTTTATGTTTATCCATACATGCATACATACAAATGTATATACATACATAACCACCCTTAAGATGAAATAGTTGAAAAAGCGGTCTGAACTGTCACTGATATGAAATTTACATCCAGTTCTTTGCCTTATTGTCTAATCAGAGGAGGCAGTTGGTATTCTAAACCCATGTTTCTCAAAATTTAGCACCTTTAGGTTTTCCCCAGGCAGCTATTCCCCATAAAGTCTACACATCCCGGAGTTGCCAAGATGTGTTGAAAATCACATCTTGAAGAGGATTTAGTCCACATTTCCATTTTATACTTTTTTTTTATTTCCAACTAATATAAAAGAAATGGTTTTCAATAAAGTATGAAAGGAAAAGAAATATCTTCAGTAAAATACTCTGAAGAGGAGTTCTTGTGTTTATTTTGTAATAAAATGGCTGATAGGTATTGTTAAGTACTCCGTTCGCGTGCGAATGATGAAGACACATGACGATGTTAAACAGCTCTTTATTCTTCTAACAACAACCGAACAAACAGGCAAAGGCACGCAGGCTTTTTTATGTGACCAGAGACCCAGACAATGGCAAACAAAGTAACAGAGTGTTTCCTCAGCTTGCGCATGCGCACAAGGCTGGCGGCACTCTGTCTGGTCCCGGGCAGCTTTTGAAATGCCCGGGACCAATGTAACATCCCGAACCTGCTTTTGCAAGCTCAGGACACAACACCCCTCCCCCTAGATGGAACATACCTTGCACACACACATGTGCACCATACAATGGAAAGAGTGTCATACAGTTTCATTAATCAAATGCAAGGAGTGTGGAATACTCGAGTCTGCCCTCAGGCAAACCCCCTTCAATCTTAGTAATACAATGAATGTTTCCGAAATAAAAAAAAAACACTACAAATATTCTACCACAAGTACTCCCGTTATTCAGAGGCCTCATGAAAAGAACCCTTGTGACTTGGCAGCAACTTCACAAATTCTGTAAGATGTTTGGGTGGGCACTTGGCCCTCTGCGACCTTCTAAGGCCAGGAGAGATTGCCTGGCCCACCTGCTCGCCTACCAGGCGAGGCAGGCCATGGCGTTGCTGCCTTAAAATCCCCAGGTGACCCCGGTGAGGGTGCCTGGCCTACCTGCTCTCCTACTACGCTAGGCAGGCCAGGACTTTGCTGCCCCAAATATCTGGTTGACCTGCCTATCTTCTGGCTGGCTGGACCCTCTAAGTCCAGCCAGCATACCTTGGAGGGATGGAAGTCCATGGGTCCACAATGGACCCTTTTTGGGAACACTGTGGCCAGCAGACAGAGAGTGCTGGGTAGCGGAAGTGCCCCAGTACTCTGTGGCCCCCAAACACGTGCCCAAGGTGCCAGAGTCAGGAGTCGCCTCCCCTTTGCTGGTGACCTCCTTTTGGGAGCAATTACGGAATTGGGCAAGCGCCCCTGCTGGAATTCTTTTTCTCTTGCTGCTTGTGATTTGTGTGGATACCCCCGGTCAGTCTCCCTGTCTGGAGCACCATCTGACATATATGAATACTGTGGATACCCCCGGTGTGACTCCCTGTCTGGAGTAATTATGGATGTGTGGGATGACCCCCTATCCAGTGAATTCCTGTTAGGAGCACTTGTGGAACCTTGGGATGAATCCCAAATAGCTTCAGTAGCAGCTAGTGATGGCCTGTTAGACCTGGAAAACTGTGACCCAGAATGCATGTTATGGTCCTCCCCCCCAGAGCAGAGCCAGGAGCGGAAGGTTGAAAGTCCAGTCTCCAACGCAGCTGGTCTATGTGCCTGCAAAGAACATGGCCGTTCCCCAATGCAACTTCATTTGACAACAGCTCAGAGACCTTGCAGACCACAGCTGTGACCCAGAGATGACCAGGCCCATAGTTTCTTGCCCAAACTGGATTGCCCACCTGGAGTCTCCTAGGTGCCCATGGTTGTGAAACCTGTGAAGCCACCCGGTCAAGGTGCAACCTGTCCAGTTTAGTGATGAGGCAGTGACCCCATCAGAGTTCAGCAGGGCTCTTCCCTGTGGCTGTGCATGGTGTGGTGCAGTGTGCAAGAAGGAAATCTGCTAATCTGTGATGCCAGTTACCATAAGTCAGTTTCTTGAGGGCATCTTTGGTAGTGCACAACATCCTCTCTGCCAGTCCATTGGAGGATGGATGGAAAGGAGCCGAAGTTGCATGGTGGATCAGGTTGGCCTGAAGAAAAGCCTGGAACTCAGAAGAGGTAAATTGAAGGCCATTATCTGAAACCAGAACATCTGGAAGACCGTGTGATGCAAAAAGTCCTCTCAACACCTGGATGGTCCTGGCAGTAGTAGTGGAGGAAACAGGAACAACCTCTAGACACTTGGAATGGCTATCAACAACAACCAGGAAGAATTGCCCCTGAAAGGGCCCAGCATAATCTATATGCATCCTAGACCATGGGGTTTGAGTTTCCTCCCACCTATGTACTGGGGCCTGAGGCATTTCAGGCCGAGACTGTTGGCACACTTGGCACCCGTGCACTTGGGCCTCGATGGCTTTATCGAGTCCAGGCCACCAAAGATGCGGTGCACAAGCGCTTTCATCCTGACTATACCAGGATGTCCCTCATGCAGAGAGATCAAGATTCTAGACCTCAATGAGGCTGGGATCACTACCCTGCTACCCCATAAGAGGCAATCCTTGAAAGTGGAAAACTCGTGCTTCTTGTGCCAAAAGATTTGGAACTCAGTATCTGGGCACTTGTCAGGCCATCCTGACAATACCCATGTCAGCACGCGTGTAAGTGTGTGATCAGTGGTAGTTTCTGCAGCCACATCCCTAGCATTGAGGGGAGACTCAGGCAATTCCTGAATGGACAGAATATTAATAGCTGGAGCAGAATCTGGCTCTAATTGGTCCAGGGGTAATCTGCTCAGGCCATCTGCATGACCCATTTCTTTTCCAGGTTTGTGAACTAATGTATAGTCATATGCTGACAGGAAAATGGACCATCTCAGCATACGAGGAGAAATGATATGTGGGGTCTGTTTGTTAGTGGTAAACAAACCCAGCAGAGGCTTATGGTCAGTATAGACCATGAAATGGCGGCCATATAAGAAATCATGAAATTTCTTAATGCCAGCCACTATCACCAAGGCTTCTCTGTCAATTTGAGCATAATTCCACTCTGCAGAAGACAGAGTCCTTGAATAATAGGCCACAGGGACCTTGTCCCATCAGACTTCAGATGGCTATGTACAGCTCCCACACCATAAGGAGATGCATCGCATGCGATGCAAACAGGCAGTTGCTCATTGAAATGCGCTAAAACAGCATTAGAAGTGAGCAAGGCCTTAACCTCATTGAAGCTCTTGTCATGGACTTTAGTCCACTGCCAAGGAGCCTGCTTGTCTAAGAGCCTATGTAACGGCTCTGCCACTACAGCTTTATGTGGGAGGAATGCATGGTAAAAATTTAGTAGCCCCAAGAAGGCTTGCAGCTCACTCTTAGACTTAGGGCTTGGGGTCTGCTGGATAGCTTGCAATTTAGTTTCAGCAGGGTGAAAGCCTTGGGCATCTATCCTGAATCCTAAGAAGTCAGTAGAAGTGACTCCTATCTTACATTTATCCTTCTTTAGTTTAAGGCCTGCTTTTCGAAAACAAAGCAAGACAGCCCTTAATCTCTCTGCTAAATTTTAAGATGACTCCCCAGCAATGAGGACATCATCAAAGTAGGGACAGACCCCAGGAATACCTCAAAGTGTGCTCTCCATGACACTTTGGAATATGCCAGGGCTACATTGACCCAAATTGCAGTCTCTTGACCTTGAAAGCCCCCCAGTGAGTTACAATAGTCTGGGCCTCTGCAACTGCCTCATCAACAGGTAGCTGTTTATTGGTCTGTGCCAGGTCAAGCTTCGCAAAAATGCGCCCCCCTTTGAGGGAGGCAAGAATATGACTTACCATAGGCACTGGATAAGCGTGCTGTTGCAGTGCCTTATTCAGTGTGCACTTGTAGTCTGCACATATACATATGTCCCCATTAGCCTTTAGAGGCATTACTATGGGGGTTTCCCATGGACTTGAATCCACAGGTTCTAGAATGCCCTGCTGGAGCAATTTGTCCAGCTCAGCGTCAATCTTGCCTCTGAGGGCAAAAGGTACCGTCCTAGGCTTAACCCTGATGGGTGTGATGGTTGGGTCTAACCGTAGTGAAATTGGAGGCCCCTTATAGGATCCTAGCTCTGAACTAAACACATCTGCAAACTCCTTGCAGACTTCTGCAAGGCTCAACGTTTGCAAATGGTGCAGCCCAGTTATCTGGATTCCCAGACCCTCAAACCAATCGAGTCCAATAAGACTGGTACGTTCACCCCCAACAACCACCATATCTAGGGGACCCTAAAATCCTTATGCTGTACTCTAAGGGTGGCCTCCCCCTTAACACACACCATAGAATTCTGAAAATCTGTAAGTATTAGATTGGATGGCCTGAGCTTAACTCGAAGGCCAATGCATATCTTTTTGAATGTGTTAATAGAAATAATGGAGAGAGCGGATCCAGTGTCCAACTCCATTGATAAGGGAACCCCTTGCAGTCTTATGTTAATGGAAAGCTTCTTCTTAAGGGGCTTATGTGTCCCTTAAAATACTCCTGCGTGATGGGCAGAAACCCATCTTATGTTATTTATTTATTTATTTATTTATTTATTTATTTATTTATTTATTTATTTATTTATTTATTTATTTATTTATTTATTTATTTATTTATTTATTTATTTATTTATTGCTTAGACTTATATGTTGGCTGGGGACCCTGGTACCTTTCAGACGCAATTCTTCATGAGGTTGGACCTTCTGGTGACCCAAACAGATGGATGCGATGTGGCCTTGCCTGCCACATGTTCTGCAAATGGTGAAGCAGAACCTGCAGTCAGCTCACTTGTGGCGTCCTCCACACCCGAAGCATTGAAGAGATGCTGGGGCCTTGTCTGGACATTCCTTCTGCCTCCTTTCAGCTGGCTGGTGAAGTCTATCCACTTCTTCTTCAGGATCCGTTTCCGATCCTTCTCGAGCGTCCTCTTGATGGATGGTAGCTGTCTTTGGAGGGCTCCTGGTGAGCTGTAGGGTCTTCACAGCCCCATCTGCTGCTCAGCTGTCCCCTCTCGTAGCGCATCTTGGAAAGAGACATCTTTTTTTGCAAAAATCTTCACTCCTCTACAAACTTCTGTTGGGGAAAGGGTCCTTTAGCCGAGCTCACCCTCCAATGACGCTATACTGACAGGCTGGGACGCTGATTCAGACACTATCTTCCCTCTTCAAGACTTCCTGAATAAGTCCTTAAAACTTTCTCTTCCCACCTTCGTTGCCAATATTAAGTACTCTGTTCGCGTGTGAATGATGAAGACACATGGCGATGTTAAACAGCTCTTTATTCTTCTAACAACAACCGAACGAACAGGCAAAGGCACGCAGGCTTTTTTATGTGGCCAGAGATGCGGACAATGTCAAACAAAGTAATAAAGCGTTTCCGCACCTTGTGCATGTGCACAAGACTGGCGCCGCTCTGTCTGGTCCTGGGCAGCAAACGCCTTGCGCATGCGCACAAGGCTGGTGCTGCTCTGTCTGGTCCCGGGCAGCTTTTGGAATGCCCGGGACCAATGCAACGTCCCAAGCCTACTTTTGCAGGCTCCGGACACAATAGGTATATTGACCAAATTGTCCACTAGAGTTCGTTCATAAATGTAGGCTAACAGAAAAGTGGCTTTGTATAACTTTAGTGTGTATGTTTGTGTGTTTGTGCATGTGCGTATACATACATACACAAATATTTGCACACATTCATAAACATACACACAAACATATATGCAGTATATATAAACATACATACACACATACACTGAATAGAATAAGTTATAACAGTAGAATAAGTTATAACAGTAGAATAATTTGACTGGATATAGTAGCACATGAGTGTGGTAGCTGTGGCAGAACTATGAGGTAATTAAGGTAATACTATAAAGACAATAGCTTGTAGGACTTGGGCCAAAAATTGTGTTCTTTGAATAATATTTACTCTTGATGTATTACTTTGCTGGGTGCTATCTCTAAACTATGTTGCTTCCCAGCACTGTTTCCATCTCTTAGTGTTTTTAATCAACATTCTTTATGCCTAATGTTTCTGTAGTAGTTCTGACAACTTATTTCTCCTGGGAAAATTAATTAATTTGAAGTGGAATAATTTGGTTGCTTTCACTATTACCATATTTTACAGTCAGGTATAAGTGTTACAGCAACCCACAACATCTCCGGTTCTCTGTTCATTAAATACCTTAAACTTTGGGAGAAACTTAACAAAACATCTACCATTGAGCTATTTAAGAACTAGAAGCATGGTTCAGTCTGAAAGGATGCAGAGATTTGTAATCAAAAGAAAAAAAAATGTATCATAGGAAATCACATTGTTAAGGTTAGGGCTAAAAAGATTATACAACATTAGATGTGTTTAATATTAATTGTTTCTTTTTATCTAAAGTTTTTAGCCCAAGAAAAACTACTATTAAATAAATCAGAATGAAGCAAATGAAATACAGGTTTATTTTTAAAAGAGAAAACTATTTTACAAAATTAGGGATAAGTTACAATCTTAATGCAGCATTAAAAGCAGGCAGAAAAGAAAATGCAAGCTGTTCAACCCAAATTCCACGGTGTAATTTAGGAAAGAAAGCTTCAGGGACTAATCAGCTGTGTTATAAGGTTTACCTTCCATCATTTCACACAGATAAACTATCATGACATTTGACCAAGTAAAATAAGAGTGTTATAAGCTCTAAGAGAACAAATTGCAGCTGTACTATTTTTAACCCCAAATTTTCTAGAATAATTGGAATTGCAAATCCAGTTGAACTTTAAGCCATTTTGATGCAATAAGTATTAACTTTAAGCCATTGTGATACAGTAAGTATTACGAGATCGTAACATTCATAAACAGAAGGAGGAACCTTAACAACTGTATGAAATACATTTTTCCATTGTGCCTTTTTATTTTTCCCAATTTCATTGTGCTAAAGTGATTAACAAAATGAAATAAAAATACTGTACTGAAAAAAAAAGCCTGATGTAATAATATGACTTCAACACAATTCTTTTCAAGAGAAAGAAGGAATTTGATTTGGTTTGATGAGTCATCTTGTATCACCGTGTACATTCTTTTAACATTTGCAAAAGCTGGATAAGCATTGGAGCAGAAGGAAGCAAAACAAAGTGAACTGCCCCAGAACAAACATAGGCTAACCTAAAAGACAGAACAATTTACTTTCATCAAAAAGCTAAAGCCTAGAGAATAACAAATCTAGAGAACCAACAGTGAAGACTGGACAAGTAAACTAGCAAAACTATATATGGATGTCATTGTTACTCGTGCAACACACACAATGGATGTCAAATCCAAGAATTAATTTATTGAAAAGTAATACTTTATGCACAATTAACTGAGAAATGATAAATTATTATGGTTTGGATCTTAAAATCATTGCTTTCTAATCCTTTTTTTCCACACACGGCGAGGGGGGGAAAAGGTTTCACAAAACCTTGAAGTAGGCTTTGATTCATTCAATGATTTTAATGGTTAATACCGTTTCTCTGGAAATAAGACCCAGTCTTTTTTTTCTTTTGCCTCCAAAAGAGGCACCAGGTCTCATTTTGGGGGGAGTTTTTCCACTCACCTCGTGGCAGAGGCACCAACAGCCCCGCCCAGCTGATCCACTTCTTCTGAGGCCTACAGCGGAGAATGGAGCTCCAGCCTGCATTTCACAGTCAGAGGCCTTTACAGAAGGCCTCTGCACCTGAGAACCGAGCTACGGATGGAATCCATAGCTCATTTGTCAGCTGCAGAGGCTTTCCTGAAAGGCCTCTGACAATGAAATGCAGTCCTTGGGATGCTGTAGAAGAAGTGGGCTGGTGAGGAGAGGCAGGTGTCAATTCATGGGAGGCCTGGTAAGTGGGTGTGGGGCACATGGAGCAGCTCCACCCCCCACCTCCGCCCTAGCTTGATTTTAGGCATGTGCCTTGCCCCAAAACTAGGGCTTATTTTTGTAATAGGGTTTATATTAGGCTCACCCCCAAAAATCAAGCTAGGACTTATTTTGGGGGTAGGTCTTACTTTCAGGGAAACAAGGTATATGAAATTAATACAATTTTTCAAACTGAAGTATAGATGGATGGTACATATAGAGGCACAAAGCTGAGCAACCCAGGAGACTTACTATTGAACAAAAATGGATAAGTTGCACTGCAAGTGATGGAAAACAATGTGTATTGTGAACAGAAACCTTAGCATCTGTAAAATGTATTTTTCACTCTCTAAAACTAAAATCTATGTTGATATTTTGAGAGTAAGCAAAAATAGCATTTGAGGAAACCTTTTCTTCATTTCCTTTCCTCTTTCAGAATTTTTTTCTTTTCTGCTTTTTTTTTTAATCCAGGAGATTTAACCTTACACAGTTTGGCTTAAATGGCTAATAATATTTGAATTATGGATCTGTAGAGTATTTTAAGGGATTTAGAAATGTCATAAAGATCCACTCATGAACTATTTGCCACCTAATTTATATATTTGGGGATTAGGAACTTTCAGCAATAGCCATGAAAGAAATATAAAAAAAATAAGAGCAGGGTTTTTTTGCTGGTCAATTACCCCCCCATCCCTCCCTAAAAAAGACTTGACCAATCTTCTCTTTTTCTAGCTTTCACTAGTCTGAAAATTGAGCAGATTTATACCAAAAATTAATCTCACAATTTTTGTTTTTTGTTTTATCTTTTATTATATATTTTTAATAATATAAAAATGAAAAAGAATCATTAGGGAATTGGAAAAAGGGGAAGAAGGAAAAGAGATAAAGAAGAAAGGGAAAAAATGTGTGGTATCTGACTTTTTTCAGTGCAGAAGAATAAAAAACACAGTTACAACCTCTACATTTTGTTTTACACGTTTAGTAAGTACTACTGATTTCTATAATAATAGATTTCATTTAAAACCTAAAATCAGGTTCTTTTTTTCTGTTTTCCAAGTGGGAAATGGTTTCCAAGTGGGAACAAAACTGGGTAAGTCATTTTCTTTAATTAAAGCAGTTACTTTTGCCATGTCTATCAATGTGTCCTTTTTTGTATATATAGGATTCTCACTGCAATTAACATACTGTAAATAATTTTAAAAGTCCTAATTTTCTTTCAAGTTTTTTACCCATAAAAGAACAAATAGTGGTTTCAATTTTATATTTGTTTTAAGAATTGTTTTTATACAACTCAAATCCAATATTACTTTTAATTATCACAGGTCCACCAGATAATCTTACAGTTTTTTGATCATGGAATCATAGAGCTGTAAGTATCCTTGGAGGTCATGTAGTCAAACTGCCTAACCAAGGCAGGAGTTCTTATACCATTTGTCAACTGGCTGGCTGGCAAATTCAACATTAAAGAAACTCTATGGCAGCGGTTCTCAACCTGTGGGTCGCGACCCCATTTGGGGTCAAACGACCATTTCATGGGGGTCACCAAACACTGCAGTCTGCCATTTTTTAATTTTTTTTTTGGTCGGCCATTTTTTGGGGGGTCGGCCATTTTTTTCCCCTTTGCGATGCGGGCCGTCGCGCTGCGCATGCACGATGCGGGCCGTCGCGCCACGCAAGCACGATGCGGGCCATCGCGCCGCACAAGCACGATGCGGGCCGTCGCGCCGCGCATGCGTGATGCAGGCCGTCGCGCTGCGCAAGCACGATGCGGGCCGTCGTGCCGTGCAAGCACGATGCGGGCCGTCGCGCCGCGCATGCGTGATGCGGGCTGTCGTGCCACGCATGCGCGATGCGGGGCGTCACGCCACGCATGCGCGATGCGTCCTGTCACGCCATGCATGCGCGAAGTGCCCCGTCGCGCCGCGCATGCGCAATGCAGGACGTGGTCGAGCCCCAGAAAAGGTTGAGAACCGCTGCTCTATGGCCTTGAGGTGTGATAAGGGATTTTTTTTATTGAATACACATCCTGACACTGAAGAAGTAAAATGAACTCTACTTTCCCCCCCAAAAAATATGGTTAGTTAACAATTGTTTTTCATAACCCCCACCCTTTATTTGTTCACATTGCCCAATCTCATTTTTTTTGTTTGTTATGGGGACAGTTCACTTCTTCGCCAAACACCTGCTTTGGATGACCTTGGTTCTCACAGTCCATGGACGGCTTCTTGAAACTCCCATTCCTTTCCCATACTTCCCCTCCCCCATGTTTCTAAGGCAAGTTGAGCAGCAACAGAGGTTAGCGAGCATCTTAGTAATTCAACCTTGACACCATCCTGTACAAATGGTCGTCCAAATCGTTTCTTGAAAACTTCCAGTGATGGAGCACTCATAAGTTGGGGGGAAGGGAGAGAACAAGCTATTCCATTGATTAATTGCTAGATTAGACAATCTAGCTGGTGATTAAGATTCTGTCAAAGCAAAATTACTTGAGAAGAGAGAAGGCACTAATTTGGAAAGGATTTGACAAGGTATAATTAAGGGAAAAGAAAAACTGCAAATAATAACAATAGATTTATATGTTTAACTAAGGATTGTTATCTTATATTAAAAAAGTTATCTCTAAATGAAATGACTACATGCCATAATAGTTGATTTCCCAACAATGCTGATCTTACAAAGATGACAATGTACTCAGGGCATAAAAAATAAGGATAATTTATGACATGCATAGAGAAAATAGCAATCAAAAGGAGAAAATGCTTCGGGAAAGCTAATATCACTATTAATGCCTTAGATATAACCTCTGTGTCCTAGAAATTTATCCTTGAAAGCAATTACTGACATGGTAGAAACTAAAAGGAGGCTGATCCAATTTGCAGGATGATCTTCTATTTTACTCAGCAGAATAAAATATCACACTTCAGTCCCTGGGTGAGAAATTCAAATGAAGTCTGGTCTAGTCTCCTCCATATGATTATCAGCCCTAGTTAATTATTTCTTCCTAGCCTACTTTTTTTTGGGGGGGGGGCTTTACAAGAATAGGAATCTTAAAAAGAACTGATATTTTCTTTAAAAGGTAAATTTTTAAAGCTGCCAAATGTCCATACTGATCCAAGCATGGTATCTCTTGAAGGAAATATTTTCTCATGATCCCACTTTTGATGCTTTATTCAAAGCATCAGTTGCTAAGAGTATTACTTGAAGATAGGCAGGCAAGACAGGAAACAGATTCTGTGTAAAAGAGAAGTTCTCAATGGAATAATTTGATTTAGAATAGCAAATTCCTAAACAGATTGGAAAGATGTCCAGATAGATTTTCCAGACAGTATTTATTGGTTAACAAAATAGCAAATAAAATTTGATGTAAGTAAGGAAAAACCGATGTTTGTACTAATGGGGTACTACTATTCTATCACTTCATTTCATTGTACCTTCTTTCTGGTTTTACCTATTCTTTTCTCTCCTCTTCTCCTTTTCAAACAATCATTTAGCAATTCATGAATATAGAACATATTCATTTTATCAATTTTTTTTAATTGCCATTCCTTTGGATCTCCCTCCCTCTAAAAATACCTTTATTGTATCTCCCCAAAACTTGTATCTTTTCAAATTATGATATTCTCTCTTTGGCTATGTTAGCTAGAATGAAAGAGAAAATATTAAAAGGTATGGAAGAGCCCTCACGTTTTGTAAAGTTGAAAGACAGGTAACAAGAAAGATTGCAGATTGCTCACACTTGAATTGTAGCATCCTTGCCTGATGACTGTCCAACTTCCTTGGACTGTGAGGCTTCTGTCTCCAAAGAAGGCCTATGTCACTGTTGAACATCATCAGGGTTGCTTTCCTGAAATTTCTATGAACTGATTCCTGCTTGCTCTCTAGAAAAAAAAGGAACAAGTTGTATTGCATTTAGGAGTAGGGAACAAATATTATTGGTGGTAGTTACAACTTTGTAGTATAGGCGTCCTGCCACATTATAGCTCAAAAATTAATCTCCACTCCATGTATAAATTGATAAATTATGCAATTCTGGAAATAAAACTAGTTTTGTAATTGACAGAATAACTGGAGTACTTGTCTCATGTTAAAACATCGGTATTATTTTGTATGGGTAGTAGCTTGCTGAGTCAACTTTCTTTTCCTTTTTATACAATGTTATTAACATTTTAAGATGAAAAATAAAAACTAAGAAGAACTAATATTTAGGATGAAAAAGGGAAATAAAAAGAGAAACATGAAAAACACAAAAACAAATGCAGAGAACAAGGAAAACAAATATAAGGAAATTGCTTTTGATTTTATTTTACAGCAGTTGTAAATATAAATGTAAAGCAACCTTTTACTCTATGGCTACAACATTGTATACATTTTTTGTATAATTTACTTTTTTCTAATAACAGTCAATTATAAAAAAAATTCGTAGCTTCATTTTTAAAAAAAATCATGTAAAAGGTCAATAAAAGGTTTCCAATCAGCTTTAAATTTAAACAATATCCTGTCTCTAATTAACGCCATCCACATGGCCATCTCAACAAAGTCTTCACCATCCATTTCTGTGGGTAAAGTTGAATCCACTTTTGTGCAAATAGTAGTCTTGCTGCAGTTGTAGTATACAGAAACAAAGTTCCATGTATTTTTTCTGTTTATTTATGAGTCCCCAAAGACAAATCTCTGGCTTCAATTGTATATTAATCCTCAAAAAAATATGTATTTGAGTTCAAAATTTTCAAATTATTTTACAAATGATAAAATGTCCCCTTTTGTTGATTACATTTCCAACATAAATTTGAAGTGCCATTAAACATTCTGGACAGTTTCTTCAGGTAACATGGACAGCTAAATACATTTTCAATTTCTACAAGTGTCATTAGTGATTAAGATTGACTGATTATATGCCATCAAGTTGGTGTTTACTTTGAGAAATCACACAGACAAATATTCCTCAGAATGTTTAACGTCATTCTGGTCTATTTGGTCTTCCAACATTGCACTTATCACTGCTGCAGTTGAGTCCATTCTCCTCACTGCTAATCTTCATATTTTTGTCTTCCATCTTTCATAACATTGTACATTTCTCAAGAGAGTTAGTTCTTGACATAATACATTCAAAATAAGATAACCTGTGCACACAAACACACAGGGTTAATTTAAAAAACGTTTGTTGCAAATTAGGTACACATTTGGGTTTCTGGTTTTTTTTGTAAATTTTAGCAAGATAAGGAATAATTTTCATACATACGACTTGAAGGTTCTTTCTCTACATTTAACTTAACAAATGCAGAATTTAAAAATATCATACCTGAATTTGGCAATACGGAATGATATGTGTGAACATTTACATACATTTTCAGCATTATTTAACTATGCAAGGACATATTTTTTGTTCAATGGGGTAAGTGGGATTTGAGTTTGCAAATCTTTGTTCAATGAGTTTCCTATCTATAATACAACTCACAGCACCTGAACAAAAATTTGCAGAGAAATTATTCCCCATCTCTCTCTCTCTGTATGTCTCTCTGTCTCTCTCTGTCTCTCTCTGTCTCTCTCTGTCTCTCTCTGTCTCTCTCTGTGTCTCTGTCTCTGTCTCTGTCTCTGTCTCTGTCTCTGTCTCTCTCTCTCTCTCTCTCTCTCTCTCTCTCTCTCTCTCTCTCTGTGTGTGTGTGTGTGTGTGTGTGTGTGAGAGAGAGAGAGAGAGAGAGAGAGAGAGAGAGAGAGAGAGAGAGAGAGAGTCTTTTTGCATATACTCTTCTCTAATGGTAACAAAAGTACAGCCTGAAGCATCTTTTCTACAGATTTCTTTTTTTTAATATACGTATATTAAAATATACATTTTCATTAAAGTTTTTTAAAGCACATAAAACTAATAAAGAGCAGAAGCAGGAAAGAGACAGACAGATAGACAGAAAGTCCTACTTTGTTCAAAACTTGTCTGCAGATTTCTAGATAGTTTTGTGACCTGCTGATTTTCTGATGATGGCTTTCCTAAAGAAATTTGGTTGAGTGCTTATAGACACCAAATGTTATGGTTGATCAGCATGGTAATTTTGATAGAATATTATTATCTACTGAAGCAAGATATTTCAAATTGTGCATGTGTCCTGCAATAATCAGAAGCAAAAAAAAAATCAACACATTTGAGCTACTACTGCCTAGATATTTCTTTGACATTTATTTTTCAATAGTGTATTGAAGAAACTTTAAAAATAACGCCATCTATTAAAATTTGTTTTCCATTCCAAGAAGCCACCATGGAAAATGAACAAAAACAGGTCATCATCTTGCATTTATCCACATTTCATCAGATACATTTCTTCCTTAAATGCCTTTAAAACAAACGTAGTATTGGTGGTATGCAGGAATTCTAATTTCTAAATTAGAATTTCTAAATTCTAATTTCTAATTCATTTTAATTTGTATCATATCCCAGGACAGATATCAATTGTAGGATTAGGTTGTAGGAGACCCAGGCTGAAGCTTGTTCGTCACCTCGGCCATAGAAGCTCATTGAACAACTTCGGATAAATTACCATTTCTAAGACAATCTACCTGCTGATGGTTGCTGTGGGGAAAAAAAACATGAAGAGGAGCATGGGGCTTGTCTTGAACTTCTAGAGGAAAAGCAAGATATGCACCTACTAAATAAAAACAAGTAAATAAATAACAGACAAAAAAATAAAACCAAAATTTTACCTCATGTAATACAGTATTAATTTTTTTTTCAGTAAAGTAGATGCACAAAATGCCACACTTGTTAGTGCTAGATGCACTTTTAGGGGAAGGGAAAACAGAGAATTGTTTTATAATGAATTAAGAATTGTTCATGCATGTTATACTTTTTTTCTGACTTCAATATTAACCTAGAATATTAGTGCGCACAGTTTAATAACAACTGGGCTGTTACATATTTCTGTTGTATTACATTATACATGTCTCAAATGTAGAACAGCTGTTCTACATTTGAAAACAGATGGTTTCTTTCTTGTTTCATGATGTGTATTGATGACAAGCCAAATTATAAAGTGTTGTGACATCCACCTATCGCACAAAGTATTTGTCACATATGTATTTCCTGATGATTTAATGGTGTCTGATCTGGAAATACATACTCAAATATTCTCAGGAAAAGGAAAATTTTATTGACTTCCACAAATGAAAAATAGCTTTTAATAAATTCTAAAAAACAGATTTTGATCAAATCAGTTCAGCATTAAAGTTAATGTTAATCAATAATGTACGTGCAATTTGGACAATGTTGCTATCAGGTCTTTTGGCAGCTGCCTCAAACTGAAAGTAATTCTATCAAGTCAGGATTCTCACAGAGGTTTCTTTAGCCAGATTTATTAAAATAAAGGGGATGGAAATAGAAGAATTTGAGCAATTGAACTATTTCTCATCTAGAATCTGTCCTCTGACATATTACAATGTTCACACTTTTAGATTATTTCCAGCAGCCTTTAAATGATCCAGCAAGGAAATGACTCTTTTCATTGATAATGGAAAACTTGCAAATGCCCGTTCACATTGCCATTTCCTGAATCTCTATAGTGTGGGGCCAAAACACTGCAGCCATTCACAATATCAAGTATTATGAAATCATAACTTTGGACCATATAGTCATCTGCCTAACAGTTCATATATGGAAATAGAACAATGAAGATTGAACATGAGACTGATTTTCTAGTGGATATGTTATGAATCTTAGCCCTGGATCACCTTGAGCCACTCACTCATTCTCAGCCCTACTTACTTCACAGGGTGATAGTTGTGGGAAAATAGGAGGAAGGTGTAGATATGTTCACTGTCTTGAGTTATTTACAAAAAAATAAGTGAAAGATAAACACATACACATACATGTACGGGTAAAGTACACATATATGTGTGTAAAATCAGTTCAGTATTAGAGTAAATATTACAATCAAGAACACACACACACACAGAGAGAGAGAATATTTGACTGCTTGTGGATATGGACTTGGGAAAGTAGACATTTTTTCTTGTTTTTCAGCTGAATAACTACTCAAATAATGCACTTGAAGTGCAGTCTCAGCATTTTAGGGTTTTGACTGGATACAGCTGGTTACCTAGATCCAAAGAACAATTTTATGGTGTTCTATGGGTTTTTGCTTTTTAAGTTAGAATTCTCCCTTCTTTTCCTTTGAACTGGTTACTTTGGTGAACTATACAACCCAGGCTTTGGTAAATTGTGATAAAAAGATTGTATAAGTTAAAAGAATTATTTTACTAAATATGTTATGTTTTATAATGAAAAGAAAATAAACATTTATGTTTTTTTTGTCGCCAACCAACTGGAATTTGCATGCATACAGGACTTTAACATTTCCCCTAAATGTATGGTTACAAACAGAAATTTAGTAACTATATATTATAGTTGTCAGGACTACTTTTCAGGTGCAGTGCTTAGATGCTAAGCAATTTACTGTTTCACTGTAAAGCAAATATTTCTAATTCTCTAGAACAGCAACCTACAAAAAGTGCTTTAGGCAACTTTATTAATTACGTAAGTGAAATATTAAAATATAATTGTGCTTCTGATGTATGTGAAGAGGTGTGTGTGGAATACATTCAAATTTTCATCATGTCTTGTTACTAGCTAATTTGCTGATACTGTCTAAATTAGATTTTGTAAATTTGACAAAACTGCTTTCTCATTCTCATTTTATATGCACTACAATGAAACATATTTATCTTGTTCTTCCAGAAATGGAAGGTTTCCAAGGTAGAAAATGACTAAGGTTAATAGTTTCCCCTGTGTATTTTGCTTGTCATAGCAAAATATTATAAAAGCTACCTGGAACATTCATAAATTACATCCGATCAACATTCAATGGATCCTGGAAAGCTGATCTAAACAGATTAATTTATTGTTCATATTCTCTTTCTTTTCAGATATAGTATCTGGGGATATAAATACATTTATGCTACAGAATTTCCTATGGCAATTCATTTTCTCTCAGCAAGCCCCATACCATTTGAGCAGACCTTGCATGTATATACTATATTCATATACTGTATGTTTGCCCACATAATTTATCATGCAGATGCCTGAACTTAAAAAAAATTATAGTAATTTCTTAACTTCTGCCCTGAAAAAACTTAGAGGCGTGGAAGTAAAAGTTCTACATATTTAAAGGGCACCAAGTTGGGGATAACTTTGCTTATTTCTCAATAAAATGAGATGGCTCTAAATGCAAATATATGTGAAGACAACTGGGATCAGCTTCTGAAGCAGCTGCATGAGCCTTACACAAGCCATAGCTATTAATGGTCATAAAGTTTCTGGGCATCATGAAACAACACATTTAAATGATTTGCACACTCGCCGTTTTTTATATAACTATGTTATAACAATTAGACTTATATACCACTTCATAGCACTTTACAGCTCTCTCTGAGTGGATTTACAGAGTCAGCAGATTGCCCCCAACAATCTGGGGCTCATTTTACCAACCTCAGAAGGATGGAAAGCTGAGTTAATTTTGAGCTGGTCGTAACTGAACTCCTGGGAGTGGGCAGAGTTAGCCTGCAATCCTGCTTTATAAACATTGGGCCACCATGGCTTTTATACACATCTTTCTATAATTTTATGTACTATAAACATTTTAAAAATTGCACACACATACTTTGTACCATCATTAAGCAAGGAATACTTCATTTTAATAAATTGCAATAGAAATTTGGGACACCCTAACTGTGAAATGGCAGTGTAATGTATTCAAATTTATCTTGATTTCACAGTTTGGTCCAGATGCATTAGCAATATTCAGTGTATATAGCATATTATTAGTATTGGTATGTGTTTTGGATGAGTCTAATAATCAAAAATTATTGCTAAGCTAGATATTAGCTACTTACAAAAATTCTGGAAGAAGGGCTATCCCGTATTGTTAAATCTATTTTTCCTGAAAGATTATTTAAAATGTTTATTATTTTAAGATGAGTTTAATTCAACATTTTTTCTCATAGCTATTAGATAAATGTTTTAGAGTTGTCTAACAATATATTTTTAGAACTGTAAAAATGTTGAGGAGTCATTTACTGTTATAAAATAGGCTTGTCTCCCTATTGCTCCTTTTCTTTTAAAGTTCTTATATCTGTTAATACAAATTTTATAAATCAATATTTCAAATATGTCAATATATAGTACTTTGAATTTTATATAAAAATCATGGATGTTTTTTTCATTGTGTAAGGAATGGATTTTTTGAGCATGGAGATAAAAAAAGTTATTCTTCAATATAGAAAAGACTGTGCAACTTTTCATTTATAATTTTGGGATCAACAATATGTGGTTTGGTATTTGTTTATGATCTGGCTGTTTACTGACATAATGGAAGACAGATCCATATTATTTTGTGGCCCTAAAGTTTAATTCTGCATTTCAATATTTAACTGGGTGATTATCCATCTGTGTTTTAAAATTTTATTGTTTCTCTTTTTTCCTCTTTTTTATGCTTTGCTTTTTCTCACTCCACTTTGTCTTGTTTTTCCCTGTCCTTTTTTGTACAAAAGCAATAAATTAAAAAGAAAAAGAAAACCTTTTTGTGTTAACAGAATATTGAATGCACAAAATGCTACATGTCATCTCGTTGAGACAGCATGATCAACAAACAGGTACAGAAGGGAATTCAGGAATGCTGTTTATTATTATAGGGTAGAATAACATTTGTCTGCAACCTTGTCTGAATATATCTATTCCATTAAGAGGAGGTAATATTCCTGTCTCTCCTGGACGACAAAAGGTAGCAAGAATTCTGGAGGATAATGTGCAGGTGCATTAGCCATATACTGATTGAAAGGGAAACATCTCAATGTATCAACGTGTTTTAGGCAAATTCTACAGGAGGTAATAATTCAGTTTTTTTGATGGTAAGAGACTTGGCAGTACAAGTATTATTTGAGAAATGCACTTATTTTCTCCAATTATCCATTAGATTCCAGATAAGAGGATGACAAATAAAAGTGAATGTCCAGTCAATGGAAAAAGCCAATAATAATACTAATAATAATAATACTAATAATACTAATAATAATAATAATAATACTAATAATAATAATAAAGTAATAATAATAATAATAATAATAATAATAATAATAATAATAATAATAATAATAATAATAATAATAATAATAATAATAAAGTTGGAAGGGAACTTGGAGGTCATATAGTCCAACCCCCTGCTCAGGCAGGAAACCCTATACCATTTCGGATAAATGACTGTCCAGTTTCTTCTTAAAAACTTCCAGTGTTGGAGCATTCACCACTTCTGGAGGCAGGTTGTTCCACTGGTTAATTGTTCTCACTGTCAGGAAGTTTCTCCTTAGTTCTAGGTTGCTTCTCTCCTTGATTAGTTTCCATCCATTGCTTCTTGTCCTGCCTTCAGGCGCCTTGGAAAATAGCTTGACTCCCTCTTCTTTGTGGCAGCCCCTGAGATATTGGAACGCTGCTATCATGTCCCCCCTCGTCCTTCTCTTTGTTAAACCTTTCAAAATTTGGATGTAATTTGAGAACTTTGATCTAAAATTGATTAAATACTTGGATCAAAAATGAAAGTCTTATGCAGTCCCCTGAGTTGACAGTAGTTGCTGACATGGAATAAAATACACATCTTGGTACCCCAATCCACTATGACTAAAATAATTGTGCAGCTAAAAGATCAGTAATAACATCTACAGAAACAAAATGTGTCCTACATTCCAGGAGGACAGAGGAATGGCTGGAGCAAACTTACTGAGCTAATCATAATAATCTATCAAAAGACATGACATAATGAAACATAATGTTTAATATTCATTCTTAGTTTGTAAGGTTACATGGAAATAATCCATTAATACCCTTACATATTGGTGTTGTTGTGGCAAGAAAATCCAACTCAGCTGATCTACTACCTGATTCCTTGCTCCTGAGTTCCCTAGAATTTCAAGGAAAATGGGAAATAGCAAGCTTGTTCTGTGAACTAGGAATATGGAATATATAAACACTGAAATAAGAGAAAAGTTGTGTCCACTGATCTATTGTGGAATGAAGTTCTATGTCTTCTGCAAGTACTCCAAAATCTTGTGAATTCTGCAATCTGTGCAGGGTGAATTACTCCCTGCAAGAAATCTCTCGATTGTTACAATACTGCTTTTATGGCCAGCAACTTTTCTTGAAAATATCATAGTTTGTTTGAGCCAAGAGAAAGAATCTGAAGTCTGCTGAAGCTTGCAGGAAAATACCTCCCAAAATTGAGGCTGAAGCATGTCTGCAGACAAATTGCCTATAAAAATATCAAAGCTCAGAAAATACTGGACATCTCTCACATTTCTAGGATCCTGCCATGAGAAAATTTATTGTGCTTTTGCTGAATCTATTTATATTCTCTCTGTGGAGATTATACAACCAAGTAATCCAATTGGGAAAGGTTAGATTTATCCAATTTAGCAAACAGTTTGCAATTGAGAAACTGTTCATTTCTGATGTAAGTCTCATATAAGAATGTATCTTCTGAAAAAAAATCAATATGTCATCCAGATACCTCACTAATATTTGTCTAAAATATTTATGAATCTAAAGATGACTGAAGCAATTAGCCAAAGCAAAGGGCCTTATTATATACTTAGGCTTGCCGTACTGGTTATCAAAAATACTAAATATTTATGGCCCTCTTTTACTAAGGTTAGATTGTAACTTTCTTTCAAATCTAATTTAATGAAAATGTACACCTTCTGATGGCAATCCACTAGATCTGAAATAAGGGGCAGTACATAATAGTTCCAAATGATTGCAGAATTCAGGAGTCTATAATTTCTTAGGGAATCGTTATTTTTATTTCCAAAAAAGAAAAAAAAATAAAGACAGAAACTAAATTTATAGAAAGGTAAACAAATTCTTCAGATTGTCATCCAAAACGTATTTAAATCAGCTAAATTAAGAATAGATGTGAGATATTACATTTTATCTGGAATCTGGTTTACAGGTTTTAAGAAGCTGTTATGATCCCATAAGGCAAAGTTGCTGCTTCATCTTCCTCCAAAGCATCTACAAAAACTGTTAATCTTTCTAGTAAAGAAGAGATTCACATAGAAGGAAAAGACCCCTGCCGTTTTTGCTGACACCTTTGAAAGTAAAACAAATTCTCTTTGGTTCCTGGTAGATATTCAGATTATGAGTTTGCAGTCAATCTATGCTCAAAACTATGGTGACATATAAGGAAACTGTAATGCAGAATAATAATATTATGTATGCCCATTTATTTTAACTGTAGAGGCATTGCAATAGCAAAAGAGGACTAGCTTGAAGAGATTGCCTTAACTAGCATTCAGTTCTCTAATAAATGTGTGGGCAACTGAAACTGATGCACTATAGTCTCATTTATGAAGTTAGCTGCTGTGCCAAATCCTAAAAAAGAGACAAAAGAGTTGTATTTTTGCACCAGCAGGGGTGCAAAGAATAACAAGGATAATAAAATGGATTTGCCTGCTGACTGACATCTGAGCACTTCTTAATTGTCTGAGTATCCCTCAGTGGAGCTTTTTGGAAGGTTGCCTGCAAAGTTCCCCAAAGACAAGCCTCTGAAGCAATTGGGCAGTTACTGGTGAGATGACCTTGATGTGGTATTTTCCAGCTGTCTCAGAAGAAGCAGCTCAAGATCTCCACCGTAAAAGTGTAAACTGAGATAATCCTGTTTTGTTTCTTCTCTGCAGTCTGCATCTCTTCACTGTTCCTACTGATATGGATTCTATGGTACCAGGATTCATGGGCTATTTAGCTACGATTTACTATGTACCAACTCTTTGACAAATCTTACAAAATATAGGGTCAAGGTACCCTCATAAATGGAGACACATTGAAGCTTTCAGTCCCAGCCTCTGACATCTATAGAAAGTACCATAAAAGTCCCTGTCTGGAATCCTGAACTAAATGGATCAATGCTCTGACTCACATTGTGTGAAAAAAATTAGCTTTGGGAATAAGTCAATCTTTAAGGCTGGAATTTTGGAAGTAATTACGGTACTTGGTCCTTAGGAGAAAAAAAATAGTATGTTTTTACTTGGCATAACATGGAGTAGAGAGAAACTCTGAGAGGCTTTCAAGGTTGCTTTTTTTTTTTTACCCGACAACAATAAAAAACGTTCCTGGAATGCTAAAGTAAGGAAATCACAATTTCTGAATATATAGTTGATTTCCACTTGTATGTCAGAGACGTCCATGAGGCACATTAAAATAAAATGGGAGAGCTGGTTCAGCATTGTGTGTTAATGGATCAAAAATTGGAGGGGTTGGGGTGTGAAAGAAAGAATAGAGAAGAAGTTTTATAATCTTGTACAGTCTTCCCCCCGCCCCCAGCTATGAAACCTGGTACCATAGAACCCATATAAGGTTCAGTGAAGAGATGCAGACTGCAGAGGAGAAACAAAAAAGGATTATATCAGTTTGCAGTGATGGTCTGAGGCTGCTCCTTCTGAGACAGTTGGAAAACACCACATCAGCCTTATATTTGGTAAGATTCACCAAATAATTGGTAAATGGTAAATAGTAGGTAAATAGTTATACGATTGGGCCATAAAGTAGTTTAAATCAGAGTTCCCCAACCTTTCCAGCATTGTAGACCATCGGGGGAGGGGAAGAGGGGATGTTTCCACATGAGCGGCCGCTCCATTTGCATGAGCGGTATACACATGGGCCCGCTGCTGAAGCAAATAGAGCGTGCATGCACACACTTGTCCACCATTTCCGTGGCCTAGTTGCAAACAGATTACAGCCCACTAGTGGACAGTGGCCCAGAGTTTGGGGACCCCTGGTTTAAATGACTACCCATTCACATACTGTAGGGGAGAGTAATGAGATTTACTTCTGAGAAAAGGTATATAGGGTAAAGTCTCTATTTAAAATGTGCATTGTTTGTACATGGCAATTGCCTCTGCTTACTTAACAAAATAACTGAAGATGATGTTGGAAAAATATGCAAAAGCAATCAAATTTGTACACCTAGCATGTGCAATGTCTAATCAACAATGAATAATGAGCTCAAAGATTGCTAGGGGATCACAAGTAGGAAAAAAAGTGTGGGCTACACAAATGAAGCCGGGATTTAACCTATAAAGATTCCAAGCACTAATGAATCCAATGCCAGTCATTCAGGTTGACTCACCACAGGGAACTGTTCATTGAAAGCAATATGTGTTCTAGCTTATAATTTCAAGATAAAGGCAATAGCTTATAATCAAATCAAGGACCACTGGAATATTAATTTAAAATATTACATAATCACACAAAATTGTGACCAGTGTTATTTTTCTATAAGATAAGATCAAATATCTCAAGTATCAGTCTCTCTGTGTGTGTGTGTGTGTGTGTGTGTGTGTTTGTGTGTGTTGTGTGTATTTATGATAATTGCTAGTGATATATCCTGCCTTTTGTTCAGGAGCAAAAGGTAGTATCATGATGATGATGACGATTACAAAAATATTTTCTCCTACCTTTCAAAATATATTTCTGGCCTATTCAAGACAATGAACAAAGCCAATACTCCTGCCTCCTATTTTTCCCACAACAATAACCCTGTGAGGTAGGTTGGGCTGAGAGAGTGTCACTGGTCCATTGTCAACCCAGCATACATTGTGTGCCCCCTCCCTAATTGCCTCTACAAGAACAACCCTATTAGAGAGGTTGGGATGAGTGGAAGGCCTAAAGTTATTCTGTCAGCTTCTCTAATGTCAGTCCAGGCCTTAACCATTACATGACAGTAGCTGTACTGCAAGTTCAATTGAATTAGTGACATCGGTTATTTGCTAAAAGCTATTTAAAGTCCAAATAAGTTTAAATGCAAGTAAACTCCATTTCACTGAGACATAACCACTTCAGAAACATATATAGGATTGCAGCTGCATGATCCTAAACACCTGGTCCATGTTTTATATCAGTTTGTTACCAATTGTCATATGTATCTTAATCTTAATTTATATGTGTAGGATGAAACCCAAATTCTATAGGCATATGAAATACTCCCTGAATTGAATAATAGAAGAGATGTCTCTGTGTATGTGTGTGTATATTTATATAAAATCCTATTTATTCCCTTCATCCTATTTAGATTTCACTCAGGTGCTCATTGAAAATGTATGTCAAAATATTACGTAGCAAATGCAATATTTAAAGGAAGAGTTTAAAATAATGAATACACTTCTTGTGTATACAGTTCTTGAGACAAATTTTATATCCAACACATTTCTTCTGGTCTGTTTGTTATTTATGTAACAAGCAGACACTCATATTTCATTAACTTAACAGCAGATGCAGAAAGATGAAAAAATTACATTAAACATGGGCTGTCCTCCCCTTTGCTTGTGTTGCAGCCTGCTACAATCCTGATGGGGGGGGGAGTAAGAGTGCTTGTTGAAAAGGGGGGAAAATAGGGTAGGGGGCGAGAGAGACCACCACAAACAGGAAACAGACGTGTGAACCAGTTTCATCCAGCTACTTCAAGGACTTTGGGCAACCAGGATCAGGGTATAAAATGTTAACTGCTTCTCAAAGAACCAGCTACCAACCTATCAGGCACTGATGAACTGGTCAAAGGGGGGAAGACTAAGAGTTTGAAACAAGGTAACAATTTGCATGGGTTTTCTTCAGATCTGGCTTAGCTTTTGGAGTTGTTTCTAGTAAAACAGCCTTGTAACCTTCTGATGGAATCAAGTGTCTCTCTTTCCTGGAAAGTCAGCTGGGGTAGGGCTGACACTTAATGGGACTCAGGCATGTCAATTTGAATGGATAATACTGCTGAAATAAAATAAAATGTAAATAAAAATGCCCTTTTCCAGGGACATGCATAATATATGTGATTTAATTGGTTCTTGATTTATTGTAGTAACTTCTTGATTCGCTGTAGTGCACTGCATTGCTCTCATGTGCTTAATTGTGGATTACTATGAGTCCTTGGGGCATACGGTACTAAATAAGTAAATAAATAAATAAAATAAAAATAAATAAATAAAGTTTAGACTGTTGAGTAGCAGCTATTTATTGTTAATAAAATTATTATAATCTTAAAATATTTTTTATTTTATTTATAAAATATTTTATTTTTATGTAGTTTGGTAAAATCTCAGCTAAGGTTTGGTTTTATTTTTGTTTTATTTTCCTCCCTGGAACTAATTTTCTCTCTTAATTTATTTGGGTAATAGCATAAACTTTGAAATATCACACCTCATATGGTATTGAAGTTATATAATAAGAAATTTATCTGAAAGCTTCAAACACGATAGTGGTGTTGCTCTTGCCAATGATGATGCAAAGAAGACCTCAATTTGCCATTGATTTCAAGGAGACAGTACTGGTCTCTAAATTACTGGAAAATTATAACCTAAGTGAGCATGAAGAAGCAAATCCTGGCCATCTATTTCTGATGAAAATTTCATGGCAGGCTAACAAGGTGAATTAAGTAACAAAATCCATTAACGTGCAGATGAATCACAACACCCACATGAGAATGAGATACTCATATTTTGTTTTTAAAGGTCTTGTTTAGTAGACGGATAGCTGGTAAGAACTTTATGGATACTGAGTAAAAGGAACCACATTAATGTGTATTAGGAAAAAGAAAATTATTCTCTTCTGCATCTGTGAAATCTAATTCACAGCTCCTTTAAAAACCAAGGAGGGGCATATGATTTTATCATAAGGTTTCCAGTTTAGTCATCTAATCTGAAAAAATAAAAGAAAATATAATGGAAAAAAGTAGATTTTAACTGGGCTTGATAATAGGGTCCCTAACTTGGATTTAATATGAAAGAACTATTATCCAATACATCCTACATCCATTCACAGTCCGGCGGAGTCCCTGGTAGCGACATGGAATACGGCCACGAAGGGGGCTATTGACCGGATTGCGCCTTTGCGACCTCTCCGTGGTGCTGGCCCCAGGAGGTCTCCTTGGTTTACTGAGGAGCTCAGGGGGATGAAGCGCCATAAGAGACGTCTAGAGAAGCGATGGAGACAAAGTAAGTCCGGATCTGACCGAACCAGATTGAGCTTACTTATTAAAGCCTATCTGAAGGCGATTAAGGCGGCAAGATCTTTGTATCTTTCTGCTTTGATCACGTCTGCGGAATCTCATCCAGCCGCCCTGTTTAGGGTGACCCAATCCCTCATTAACCCAAGGGGTCCGGGGCCTCCCTTGCAGGGTAGTGCCGAGGACTTTAATAACTGTTTCGCAGACAAAGTGGCTCAGATCCGGGCTGACCTAGACTCCAATTGTGTAGCAGAGTCGACTGATAATGATTCAGTTGAGGGGACAGGGGCATGTTCTTGTCCGGTCATCTGGGGAGAGTTTGAGGTTGTTACGCCTGAGGAAGTGGACAGGGCCATTGGATCTGTATGTTCTGCCACCTGTTTGTTGGACCCGTGTCCCTCCTGGCTGGTTTCGGCCAGTAGGGTGGTGACACGTACCTGGATCCAGGAGATTGTCAACGCTTCTTTGAGGGAGGGGTCCTTTCTGGCTCCCTTAAAGGAGGCACTTGTGCGCCCCCTCCTCAAGAAGCCTTCCCTGGATCCAGAAATTTTGACCAACTATCGTCCGGTCTCCAACCTTCCCTTTGTGGGGAAGGTTGTCGAGAAGGTGGTGGCACATCAGCTCCAGCGGTCTCTGGAGGAAGCCGATTATCTGGGTCCTCTACAGTCGGGATTCAGGCCCGGCTACAGCACCGACACTGCTTTGGTCGCTCTGATGGATGATCTCTGGCGAGCCCGGGATAGAGGCCAGTCCTCTGTCCTGGTGCTTCTTGACCTCTCAGCGGCATTCGATACCATTGACCACGGTATCCTTCTGCGCCGGCTGGAGGGATTGGGAGTGGGGGACACCGTATTGCGGTGGTTCTCCTCCTATCTCACTGGTCGGTCGCAGTCAGTGTTTGTGGGGGATCGAAAGTCCACCTCTAGGTTACTCCCATGTGGGGTGCCTCAGGGGTCGGTTCTCTCCCCCCTACTTTTTAATATTTACATGAAGCCACTGGGTGAGATCATCCACTGCCACGGAGTGAGATACCATCAGTACGCTGATGATACTCAGCTGTACATTTCCACTCCTGGCCATATCAGTGAAGCGGTTGAGGTGATGTGCCGGTGTCTGGAGGCTGTGAGGGTTTGGATGGGTGTTAACAGATTAAGGCTCAACCCTGATAAGACAGAGTGGCTGTGGGTGATGCCTCCCAAGGACACTTCTATCTGTCCTTCGATTACCCTGGGGGGTGAATCTATAAACCCCTCAGAGAAGGTTCACAACTTGGGAGTCCTCCTCGATTCAAAGCTGACATTGGATCATCATTTGTCGGCAGTGGCGAGGGGGGCATTTGCCCAGGTTCGCCTGGTGCACCAGTTGCGTCCTTACTTGGATTGGGAGTCACTCCTCACAGTCACACATGCCCTTGTCACCTCGAGGATCGACTACTGCAACGCTCTCTACATGGGGCTACCCTTGAAGAGTGTTCGGAGACTACAATTAGTGCAAAATGCAGCTGCGCGAGCAGTTGTGGGTCTTCCTCGTTGTGCCCACATTTCATCAACTCTCTGCACGCTGCATTGGTTGCCTATTGGTCTCCGAGCCCAATTCAAGGTGTTGGTTATTACCTATAAAGCCCTTCATGGCTTGGGACTAGGATACTTACGGGACCGCCTTCTGCCACATACTTCTCTATGACCGGTGAGAGCGCACAGGGTCGGCCTCCTCCAGGTCCTGTCAACGAAACAATGTCATCTGGCGGGCCCTAGGGGGAGGGCTTTCTCTATTGCGGCGCCCACCCTCTGGAACCAACTACCTCCTGAAGTCCGCGTTTCTCTGACCCTCCTGGCCTTCCGAAAGAATTTAAAAACCTACCTCTGCCGGCAGGCCTGGGGATGATTGTTGATTGTGGTGTGATTGATGAGTATGTATGGGGTTTGTATTTTTAATGTTGTTCGGATTTGTTGCAATTGTTTTTATATATATGTTGTGAGCCACTCCGAGTCTTCGGAGAGGAGCGGCATACAAATCCAAATAAATAAATAAATAAATAAATAAATAAATAAATAAATAAATAAATAAATAAATAAATACTTCCTGAAGATGCTTTCTCTTTATCTGTAGATTGACAAACAAGTTTCCTTCTTAGTCCAAATCTGATTGGAGGAAATGATGCAAGTGGGAGAGGAAAGGTCTAGAAAAGGGAGTAAGATGAGAGAGGACGGGGCAATTTTGCAAATCATGACCTTTGTTTTTGCTCATTGTCCAGTGGTCCACTTTTCTTCTTGTTCCCACCTTTTATACCAGTATTATTATTTCTGATTTCAGAGCTTCTTAATTTAGCTGAACAGTTTTGCCTATATTATTGTCATTTATTTACTTAATAATACTTGAATTTTATTTTGAAGGGAAATTATAAAATGGCACTGTCCTTTATCTCTGTCAAACCTTTCAGGGTGAGGAGGATGAACTCACATTTGGAGAGCTGTAGTGGCACAGTAATTAGAATGCAGTATTACAAGCTGACTCTGCTCACTGCCAGGAGTTCGATCCTGACCATGTTCAAGATTGACTCAGCCTTCCATACTTCTGAGATCAGTAAAAAATGAGGATCCAGATTGTTGGCCATAATATGCTGACTCTGTAAACTGCTTAGAGAGGGCTGTAAAGCACTATTAAGTGGTATATAAGTCTAAGTGCTATTGCTATTGATATTTGAGAAGTTCTGAAGAAAACAGATAAAATCAGAAAGATGTAAGTCAAATGGAGATCAAAGGAAGAGGACCATAAACAGCAAGGCAAACAGTTCTGAGCAAAGGAGTCTTAAATTTACATACTATACCAGCAGTTACAAGAACATATTTATATATTCAGTTAATTATCGTGTTATTCAGAGAAGGAAACAGATCTGGACCATTGAAGTGCACTCTCTTCTTCTTCTTCTTTATAGTTAAGATGATCTGTAAACACTCAGCGCAAATGGCTAACTAATTTTTTCTGTGGTTTATTCACATTCTTGCTTTGTATCTATAGAGTTCCATAACAACATTGGTTTATTTTTGTTTGGTATGTCTTAGCCTTCTAGACAGAATTCTCTCTAATATTTTAGCAGACTGCACTGAAATGCTTATCAATATTGTTTGTAGCATATTTTAAGGTTCCAGGAGAACTTTAGCTTGAATGCAAACAAACTCTGACTTTACAAGAATTCAAGGTGAAAATGAATTGCTTATGCTTTGTAAATTTCACAAAATTGCAAATGTCTTTTTGAAAATATAGTAGTACTTCCTCTCAAATGTAAACCTGTTAAACCCCTCTGATTACAGCAGGTGAGTAAGTCTCCTGCTGTAAATATATCCAACCTAACTTGGGAATACAAAAATATTTAACTTTTCTTACTAATATGACTCATAAGAATAATTTATAAAGATCTGCATTGTGCAAGTAATGATACAGAACTTCCCATTCTCATCTTCTCAATTAAAGAAGTGCTACAGAACAGCAATGTAATATTGTAGAACTAAAAATGAGAATCCAAGGATAACAAAAGCAATTATTTGTGTAGCTGTTTGTGGGGAGAGAGGGAGCCCAACTCTTGTCTGTTCCAGTAGTTCTCCAGTCCTAAGAAGAAAAAGAAAAATGAGAAGGGGGAAATGTGTTGCTCCATTTGCTTGCTCTTGCTCCAAGAAATTCAGATTGATGACTTCTCAGCGGGGAGATTATATTGCATTATTTGATTAAAGGAGTGGTGGGATTCAAATATGTGAACAACTGGTTCTCTGTGTGGATGCTGCTTCTAGAAGTCCATTCTGGGCCTGGGCAACAAAAAAAAAATTAGCTACCAGTTCTGCTGAAGTGGTGCGAATGGCTGAATACAACCACTGGATTAAAACATGATGGCAATGCTTTTTCAGATGAAAATTCTGGAATTTTTTTTTTAAGATTTGCACTTATTATGGAAATTTATGTTGACAACCATGGACATCAAGCATCAGCCTCAGACATCAGAAAAGCAGACTGTAAATAGAATACATATTAGCTATGTGCTCTTTCTTAAAAGGGTCCAAAGGGGGGGGAAAAAAGGCCTTGAATGTGTATGTGATGCCAGTTCTTTTTTAAAGTCTTTTCTTTCTGCTTTGTTAAAAAACACCTTATGGTTCGGCTTGTCTTCCAAGTATATAGGCTGGATTTCATAAGCTCCTTGCCTTATGTTCACTTTCTAATCTCTTATGTTATACATAGTTTTGGTTCCTTTCCATGAAAGCTTTTCAACTGAGTTCTTTTGCTAAAGGCGATTATGGCTGTTATATTCATTGGGAGCTAAATAACCCATTTCTGTGTCTCCTTGCATTTCCCTTGAACAAAGTGTGGTCCTTGAAGACTTTACAATGATTGAGTGAAAAGAACGTCCAAAACCTATAAGAATGTTTACTGTACTCTTTCTGCCAGCTCTCTCTTAGGCCACCTACCTGAAGACAACAATGTTGGATACTGAAAATTGAGATTTGTCCCTTAGAAGCATTTGATCACCCTGTGAGAGAAAATGTGATGGATCGATTAACTCTTTGTACTCTTTGTATTAATCCTGCTTTTAGCTCCCAGAGGAGATCATTTAGAAATGTATTGTGTACACAGATACTATAAGGAGAATTTATTCCCTGGGGTTTGTTCCCTGCTCGGGTCAGTGCTATAATTTAGTGTTTCTGGTTTGTTTGTTTTTTAAATCACACAAGGCAAAAGCCAGGGATGTGACAGTTTTTTCACTCTTTTCAGGTACAAAGAAGCAAGAGTCAGAAAAGCAGATAAGAAAAGAATGAGGAGAAACAGATACAAAATTGGGCTATTCCTTATAAGGAAAATTAAGCTGGAGAATTTTAGAACTGGGCATGCACAAAACTTGCTAAGGATACATTTTGTATCTGTTTCTCCTTATTCTTTTTTTATCTGCTTTTGTGACTCTTGCTTCTTTGTAATGGCAAACCACTAACTTATCTTTTAAAATGATAGATTAGCTTTTTGGTGTTCATTTTCCAACAGTACTTTTAGAATGGCCAAGATTTAGAATCAGTGTCATTAAAGCTGAATGATTAATTATAAAGTGACATTCTAGTAAATGAAGGTAAATACACGTGTCCCAGGATAATGTTGCAAGATCCAATCTCGGTAAGTCATCAGGACCATTAGATTTATTCTTCCATACATTCGGGCTTGTGCTGGAGCCCATTATCAGGGAATTCTCTCTCTTTCCAGAATATATGCACTGTAGAACAACCAATACACATATTCTGGATAGAGAGAAGTTCCCTAATTATGGTCTCAGCACAAGCCTGAAAGGAGGGAAGAATAAATCTTTGGTCCTGGTGACTAACCCAGACTGGATCTTGACATTCTAGTGTTGCCTCCAAACTCAGGCACCCTTGATGGATAAGATCTCTGCATTTGAGAGAGACAGTTTTATTTTTATAAGGGGGCTTCTTTGCCCACAAAAAATAAGAATCACCAAGTAATTCAGGCAAAGCAAAAGCATTTATTAATGTGTGTGTGTGTGTTAAGTCTTTTTATAGGTATGGAAACAAATTACCTGCATTTGGAATACATGCTATATCAGAAAGTGATCAAACAATAGAAGACAATGTGAGACTTGAACAATAGAAAACATTGGCTCCAGATAATTTTCCACAAGTGACAAATTTATAAGTTGCATTGCTCCTTCCCAGCTGGGTTTCTATCTTCCTCAAAACTTGGAAGTGTATTCAAGGTTTTTCAGAATATCCTCTTTATTGTTTAGTGCTGAAAAGACAAGTTTTTGCATATCAAAAGAAATGGCCTTGCCTAAGAAGAAAACAGAAATGTTTTCTTGAAGTTAAAAAAAAAAAACCCAAAGGCATATACTGCCATTTTAAAAGTGCAAATATCATCTTTTAAAATGCTAATAATAAAATTCCAGGCAACATCATAACATTTTAAAATATCTTCATTGTATGAATGAAGATGAATGAATGAACCCATTCCCACTATTCCTTAATTCTATTAGTTATATTTGTGTTTATATGAAGTTGTTTTTTAATTAGGTATCAAGGGTGGTGTAAATTTCTGCATGTGAACAAGTTTTGAATTTTATTGATATTATTGGAATTCTTATAAGAAAATGTATAATTTAATTTATAAATCTAATTCTTAATTTGTAACTAATAATTTCTATGGAATGGGTATTCATTATTCCTAGGATTCTATTATGCCTCAGGAAATCTGTAAAACAAATTTATTTTGTCTACTGTTTTGTGTTATTAAAAGCAGAATATAGTGAATTATTGCTTCAGAAGTATTTATAATATAGCTATTCTCTAAGCCATCATGACAGATTTCTTTTTAATAAAATTTGATAGAAGAACATCTTAAACATGTAAAATAAATAGACAAATAAGTGAGGGGAAGCAAGTACCTTTCAATCCATCCTCTCCTTATATTAAGAAGTACTTAAAAATATTTATTTTGAGGAGTCTTTGGTTCTCTCTAAACTTGCTTATTTTCTTGCAGACTTTTCTTTACCCAACTAGGTAACATTATCTTGAAGTTACCTAGTTTGGGAAATGAAATGTCTGATTTTACCTAGTTTGGGTAATGAAACATCTGCAAGAAAACAACCCAGCTCAGAAAGCACCAAAGATTCCTCATTTCAACTCTGAGTTACAAATGTTCTCTTCTATTGATAATATTCATTTTTGTTGGCAGAGTCAAGCTCTATTTAGCATAAGAAATTGTTAAAAACTGATAAAATATGCTGGCAAAGTGGGAACCTCTTACTTTATCATGACAAACAGTTCTTTCCATGAAAGGATATATTATTTTTTTATTACACTTACATCTTGTGAAATATGAAACAGTTCATACGAAAATGGCTTTGCCAGGAAGAGGGAGGGAAAGTTGAAATATCCTCAGTCTCTGAAGTTAGTCTTCCAAAGCACACAATGTTTCGAGAAACATGCTAGCTTTCAGATGCTTAGCCAAGTGTGACCTTTAATAGTTGTAGTTGCTCTACTGAACATGAAGGATATTATTCCAATCTTTTCCTCTGCCAAATAGGCTTCCAGCTTTCCTCTGATAGAAAAACATCTAGAGATGGAAAGAGACAGGTGCAGTAACAGCAGGACCTCCTTTTTTTGACATTATGTAGGTGGAATGGGAGCTGTTTGCAACAGCTTGCAGGGTGAGGAAGAAGTCACATGAACATCCTGTTCTCAATTCTACAAAAAAAAAAGCGGGGGGGGGGGAGAGACTAAGTGAATTGTTCAGTCAATTAATGATATGGATTATAAGGACTGTCTGGACTGTCACTTTATAGATACATGATAGATAGATAGATAGATAGATAGATAGATAGATAGATAGATAGATAGATAGATAGATAGATAGATAGATAGATGAGATTATACAAACACACACACACACATACAGAAGAGAGAGAGGGGGGTACATATATATTTGATAGTCTATTTCTCTTTTGCTATTTTCCTGTTTTATAATGAAGCTATAATTCATTATTATTCCTATTTTTTAAAAGAACAAATTTAAGGTGAGTAAAATGGTGGTTGCCTTTGCTTGATAGAAATATGAGGTCTAGGGGAACTCTTTTAGGGTGGTTAAACTTTTTGAAGCCTGGTATATTTACAAGGAGTGGCAGCACTCTACAAAAGAACAATTAATTTCCCATTCCCCAATTCTTTCTAAAATTCCAGTCTGATTGCCATGCAGATTCTCCATCTCTCCTATAATATTTATCTTGTTGTGTATATTTATACACAGGCATTTAGGCCTTGTAACATGAATTTAGCAGCATTATTGATTTCAGTGGAAGAACTACATTCCACCTCAAGATTAAAACCCTACCAAATCCAACTCTTTTAATCAGGAGTAAGTTCCCTTGAAGAGAGTGGAAACAGATCTAATGTCAGGTAAATCTCTGTTCTTGATTAATATGTTGGGAATAATATTTTAAGCTAGAGCATGTTAATACACTTTCATTTTTTTCCTGCCTTTTCCACTCTCAAAGGGCCAGTTGTGGGTTGTCTGTGCACAGCTTTTACTAAGAGGATGCTTCTATGGATTAATCTTCTCATAATATGTCTCTTTTTTTCAAATTGCAAAGGAGCAGATTCACAAAATCCTCTATTCCGGCACTATCTGATTTCACCTTAAAAGATGAACATTAAAAGCATTTATCTCTGGATTACTTAAACTTGTTATTTTAATGTTATTTTTGTGTTTAAGTATGGGTACTGACACAGTGCTGTATATTTTAATCCTAAATAGCATTCAGCACAATCCTGTGGTGAATAAGCCATTGTATATTGACTTCCATGAATTGACTTGCTCACTGTAGGAGAAAAGAAAATTCCTGAAAGTGAATGGTTGCCAAGACTCTTACCTTACAAGGAAGTTGTTAGTTGACTGGCATGGTTTGATTACTCTAGATTCTGTGAAGCTAAAACCATGAGCTTCTTCAGTCATGCCTTAACTTGGGAAGTGAACAAAATTGTTTACGGCTGTGAAAAATCTTACTGGGTAACTCTTCCTTGGTGTCCAGAACACCAAGCCATCAATCTGATGGTAAAAAGAAACTGCATTCATACATGGAAGCACACATATTTGTATGAAAGCAAAGACTGCATCATGTATAGATGCTTACTTCACTAAAGACTGCAGTAATCTTGGGAAGCATGATAAACAATATTACAGTCTTTTGAGAAAAAAATATGTTTTTTAAAGTTCACATAAGGCATTGATAACTGAGATGAGAGTTTTCACAGAATTTTCAATTCATGGTCCTAAGTCCTATGTTAAAATTGCTTTTAAGAAGGGTGAGGTGATCTATTTTGACAAAGCATAAGACCTGAAATACCTTGTGCTTTAGGTTCATGATTAATGGAAATGTTTGAAGGTTTGTTATTATGTAGATAGGCATTTAGTAGATTAGCCTTCTTAAAATGTTTTTCTGATACTCTGGGACAAAATAGAAGAGGTGGTGATGGAGAAGGGAGCTCTAGATCAAAGTGATATCTACTAAAAGTTATATATTAACAATATTTAAAAGAAATATATGGCAAAGTTTCAAGGTTATGCACAGAGATAATTGCTTTAGTTGCTGTTTGTATAATAATGGCTTGACAGAAAGCAAGCTGTATTAACTTTGGAACCATTAAAAGAGTTATATTTTTTCTGTAATATAGAATGCTTTGCAATATGGTTTTTGGACTTTTTATATAATGCTTTAAGAACTTTCCTCCTACTTTAATTCAAATTGTAGACAATGTGATGATTTCAACTTCCATCATCATCATATATGAAATTCCCCTTGAAATCTCTAGCAATTCAAAAAGCAAAATTATACTTAATTACTTTCTTCCCAGAAACTTGTCAGGGTTGGCTAGAACACGTCAAGTGTTTTGAAAAGTCTCATTAGTGTCATTTCTAAAGAAGCTACGAAGGATGTGGCATCATAAAATTTTGAGAGACTGTTATTCAACAGCTGTTTTACTCAAGTGCTATGAGCTGTAAACTTAAAATAAGTATTTACTCCTTAGAAAAAATTAGCTATGATGCATTATGTTGGGATTAATATGAGCTGGTTTATGTGTACATAAACATCACCAATTCCACACATTCACTTGAAGGCATATAAAATAAATGTGTCTGATTTTAAATGTAGCTGATTTTAGACAGCCTGATCTACATATATAATCAACATAAAAATATGTCAGTGAAATTGAAGATTGTGAATTAATCAAATGCTTTGCTTTCTACTCTCTATTACATATTTAGTCTTTAGAAATTAAAATATATGTATGAACTGTCAAATGTGTGCAATCTACCATTGACATTTCCACCATGGGTTATTTTGTGTGTATGCTTTGTGTGTATGCCATTGCTGCAAAGAAGCTGAAGAAACAGTGAAACTCCTGCTTAAATGCTGCAAAAAAAAATGCTACAAACAAACAGCATGACACAGTAGAATATCCACCAGAAATACCATTTGTCTGCAAACAAGAACTGGTGGGACTACAAAATATAGAATGTAATATAAAATGAAGAAGCTAAAGTTCTTGGGACTTTAGAATTCAAATAGACAAACACCTGCTGCATAATACTTTAGACTTAACACTTATTAATAAGAAAAATAAAAATGTCTAATATCTAACTTCCCATTTGAAAAAGATAGTTGAGAAGGTGGTTCTGCAGCAGCTTCAGAGGACTTTGGATGAAGTGGATTATCTGGATCCTTTACAGTCAATTAATATTGGAACACTGCTATCATGTCACCTTTTGTCCTTCTTTTCATTAAACTGGACATACCCAATTCCAGCAACTGTTTCTTATACGTTTTAGCCTCCAGTCCCCTAATCATCTTTGTTGTTCTTTTTTATACTCTTTCTAGAGCCTCAACATTTTTTTTTATATCGTGGCAACCAAAACTGGATGCAGTATTCAAGTGTGGCCTTACCAAGGCATTGTAAAGTGGTATTAACACTTCACATGATCTTGATTCTATCCCTCTGTTAATGCAGCCTAGCACTGTGTTGGCTTTTTTGGCAGCTGCAGCACACTGCTGGCTCATATTTAAGTGATTGTCCACTAGGACTCTGAGATCCCTCTCATAGTTACTACTACTGAGCAAGGTACCACCTATATTGTACTCATGCATTGGATTTTTCTTGCCTAAATGTAGAACCTTACTTTTTTCACCATTGAATTTCATTTTGTTAGATAGTGCCCAATGTTCAAGTCTGTCAAGCTCCTCCTGTATGTTAAGACTATATTCTGAAGTGTTGGCTATTCTTGCCAGGTTGGTGTCATCTGTAAATTTCATGGGTTCCCCATCTGTTTCCTCATCCAAATCATTGATGAAGATGTTGTAGAGTACTGGGCCTAAAACAGAGCCTTGGGGTACCCCACTACATACTTCCCTCCATATAGATGCAGTTCCATTGAGGACTACACATTGAGTGTGGTTGATCAGCCAGTTATGACTCTATCTGGTAGTGTTCTGGAGTGTTGGCTATTCCTGCCATCTTAGTGTTGTCTGCAAATTTGAGAATTCCCCATCTGTCCCCTCATCCAAATTACCTTCCAAGATTTCTAAATAGGTGATTGCAGCCTAATGATTATTTGCTTAAGGAAGTGACAAAGGTAAGCAAGAAACAAGATGATAAATTTTTCTTTCTCTGTTTTACTCCGTACCATATTCTATTACTTTTGTATGACTAAAAGCTGTCAACTTCAGATATTGAATGATTCACACACACACACCATTTTACTTATAGGAACAGCTTTCATCTTCAATGTAACTGAAAAAGTATAGAGATGAATTGTACTCTGGCACTTAATATGGATTAAGATTACATATTTTATGCTGTTCCTGAAAATGTACAGAAAAAATGCCATGAGATTTTCAAATTGGTTAATATCAGGCAAACCACATTATAAATTAATACGTTGTAAGTTATCAGCTTCAAATCACAGATGAAGAATAAAGAATGAGGGTCTTCCTAAAACTACATTATGAGTAAATGGAACAGAAATTTAAATTCTTGATTTTTAAAATAATGTTAACCAGAAGATTTACAAAGTGACAATGTTGTTCAAATATCCCTTTGTTTTCTGACTATTCTGGATATTGCAGCTTTCAATAGTTTGAAGAACACCACATTTGGGAAACCCCTTCTATAATATTCTACACATATTTTCAAGTAGAAAGTCTTAATTACATAGACATGTACTGTATATATAAAACTATTTTCAGTGGGGGTAAGGGATTGGTTGGTTTCATTTTGAAGGTTAACAATTTGATAATTATTAATATTTCATAAAAAGACCCACAACTGTTTTGAGTTAGTTTCTCAACTATAGATTACTTTCTACTTTATTCATAAAATCATGTCAGCCATGACTGTATAATTGAAATCTCACTCCTTTTAAAATGTGCAGCACATGTTCAACAAATGTAAAAACTGGTGAAACTTTGATTACTTAGTTGTGGTTACCATTTTTTATTCATCTCCTATGATTGCCCCTGGGAATCCATGAGCAAAAAAACACATTTGCATTATTTGATTTTAATAATTTGTTTCACACAATATACCTTGTGTAGAACTAAAATAACTTGATTGATTTTAGTTCTTCTTTTAGTTATGAATTTAAGGAGTTTTCTATGAACATCTATATTTTAATGAAGAGAAGGACAAGGGGGGGATATGATAGCAGTATTCCAATATCTCAGGGGTTGCCATAAAGAAGAGGGAGTCAAGCTATTCTCCAAAGCACCTGAAGATAGGACAAGAAGCAACGGATGGAAACTAATCAAAGTGTCATGGTTCCAGATACTTTTTGCAATCAGGGCCATTTGTGCATAATTTTTAGATCTACCTTCAAGTGAAAAAAAAAAGTATGATCAAAAGCCCTGTCAAGTGTAAGAAGTAATTTTTGACCGTCCAAGGAATAAAAGTTTTATTTTTGCCTACTGCCTCTTTCTCCATATTTTGAGCAATTATCTCCATCTATTTAGGTCTATATGCATACAATTTGAGAACTTAACAAACCAAATCATTTATGATAGATTTCTGACATCAGAATGAGGAATGAATTGAATGATATTCTACAGTATTCCCCTCCCCCACAAAAAGCAAAATTCTTCCTGTTGTCGTTCATCTATGGTACTTCTTTTCCTGATTTGAGGGCATCTCTAAAGATCAGTATGACTAAGAAACTTGGGGATCTTCAATCCCTATCAGCATGTCCTCTGAGACACCTATCTAATTTGCCTTACACTTTCTCCATTCATATGTATTGGCAATTGTGAATAAAACCAACTGCATTGTAGCTCTCTCCTCTATGATTCGTCCATAAAGACACAACTGGGGATCAAAGTCATATCTCTTTGCATGACATTGGTGGATATACCAAGAGGTTGGTCTTCTAATTTAGGCATGGATAAGTAACTAACTGTGAATTTATTTAATTTTGTCTCAAAAGGAAAATACATAATTGGTGTGACTCTTTGTCAGCATGAAGTCAATGACCTGATCCCTGATGTTTCCCATTCAACATACATAAGCATTATTCTGGTTTTATGTAACTTTTTTTTTCAAATGATGTGAAATGGTCATCAATTTTAAACACTTCAGAATAAAATTTGATAACACAGTAATCCAAATATTTTTTATTTTATTTTAAAGTTGTTTATTGTCTAAGTAATCCCATCTGAAAAATAAGTGTTGACATCTGATCCAAGCCACAATGTTGTTATGTGCATCATCCTCTTGTGGTTCAAACTGTATCACCATAACATTGAGGCATATGTGATGTCACTTCTTTCTTACTCTCTTTCATTGTCTCTGCCCAGAAAGATATGAACAGAATTACAATTTTGCAAGGTATTATTGAACACTACTTCTTCATCTGAATAATGGGAAAAGAAATGTAATGTATTCAGTAGTAGCAAATTACCATCACATGATCCTAGAGCAATTCCTTGGATATGTTGTAAAATAAGTTCCAGAACTCTACCCAAAATATATATTTGAAAACCTTCAAATGGTAACACAATAAAAGTATTCAATTGAAGGCTGCTCACCATTTCCTGTACAATGATACTAAAATAGTGAGATTACACTTTGGAAGGTTACTCAGAATAAAATTGTACATGCTGTTTTCTAGAAAACACAGAGCTTGACAAACAACCCATACTGGATAGAGATATAGTTTATATATAGGATGTTTGGAAAATTCACAGGCTCTGTTCTTTCATAACATAGCTTGTGGAACATAGAAATAGCTGCACCTGCTTTCCCCACACCAGCATGACTTCTATGTGAGGTAACACAGAGATTTTTAGCTCTGCTCCTTCAGTATCTGATTTTTTAAAGTGCCTGTAACTTTATCACTTGAGGCAGAATGTGATAAAATCAGCAGCTCTAGTTGCCACTATAGGTAGGAAGGAAGGTATAATGAGGTGGATCTGAGAGAAAGAGGTCAAGGAGTGAGACTGAAGAGGTGGTTTTAAGTAATGATGATGCCCATTCCTGAATGTAATGGAACTGCTTGTTAAGGCTTGAGGCAATAGTGATAAAATAAATCATTTTTTTTGGTCAGGGAACTAACACAGCTAACAAAACATCACACATTTTTTCAGGACAAGAAAGTAAAGTGGATTGAATGACCCAAGATTTCTCTTTTTCTACGATATTCACCATCTGGGTGACTTTGAACCAGTCATTCTTGCTCAGCCCAGTTGTCTACAGGGTTGCTGGATTGGGAATAAAATAAAAACAAATAGCACTGTAAATTATTCCGAGCTCTTGGAGAAAAGGATGGATGTAAATCTTGCAAATAAATCTCAAAAGATTCAATTACTGAAGCCTGATAATAAAAAAAATATATCATTGATTTGAGGACTCGTCCTGCATTGATGCTCTTTCTTAAAATAGGTAAAATTTTTCTATAAAACACATCATGTTTACTTAAAGTAAATGTAATGAAATGTACTATGAAGATAAATTTCCCTATAAGCCTTAAACTTCATTGCACTAATTTTGTTTGATTTGTCCATTAATTCCCAGTTTTGGAGAGATATTTGCCTCCCCCTACTCTGGTCAACCTAAATTAAATCCATGAATTCTTACTGTGTCTTTGTTCTTTCTTTTGCTCCCTTTCTTTTCATTGTTCTCATCCTTGTCCTTGCTCTTGGCCCTCCTCTTCCTTTTCCCCATTTCCCATGTAAATATACAATTTGGAAAACCCACATGAGCAGGAATGTTAAACCTAACTTTCATGGATTTTGATCAGGGAATGCAGACAAAAATGTTCATCAAAAGCATTTAACATTGTTAAAGTGGCACTTTAAAATGATGCAACTGAAGCATGGATTACAAACTCAAAAGAAAAATCTTTATTTTTTTCTCATAAAAAATATAAATTTGAATAACATTTCAAGAATCACAGAATTTCCACAGGATTTCTTCCATGATGTTGGCTAGAAGACTGGAGATGGAAATCTCATTTATGGGGGGAAAAAAAACCTTATCCCCATCCCAAACTTTGGAACTGTTAACTCTGAAGGCAATCAAAATAAAATATATGTGGGAAAATGTGGAAAAAATGCACCCAAAGTGGTGCAGAATCTTCTCTCATTTCTTGGAAATGGGGAAAGTATAATTTTATAAATGTTTAGAACAGCTGGAAAAGAAGAGAAGGAATCAAGGGATGATAAACTCAGGAACTCTTTCTTTTGAGTTCATAGGCTTCAGTTTATCTTAGGCTTCTTTTAGAATTAGAATTATAGAGTTGGAAGGGACATTGTAGGTCATAGCCCAACCCTTTGCCCAAGCAAGAGAGCCTACACCATTTCTGACAAATGGCAGTCCAGCCTCTTCTTGAAAACCTCCAGTGATGAAGCTCCTAAGGCTTCTAAGGGAAACCACAGGAATATTCTCTCTAGTTACAAGATAATGTTTCAGTAGTTTTAGGATGTGAACATTTGAGTTTTCATCTAGCAATCTGTGAAATTTAGATAATTGTTAACCTTGTGGAAAGGAAGCTACTTTCTGAAACCCCTAATTTAGAAAGTATAATAATAATAGTTTATCCCAGTATGTGTAAAACAATGTGTGCCTGAACTGTATGAAAAAATCAGTTTGCAAATGGCATCCAGTGGTTACATGAAAAAGGATCTAAAACATTTCCCAGATATATACAGTATGTGTAATGAGCTTTTCAGTGGTTTTTCGAGATATGATTTAGGAAAAAAGAGGAAAGTACATTCACTGCAGAAATGCAGCAGTAAATTATATTCTATCAGTATAGAACAAAACTAATTCAGATTTTTATTTCTAGTGTCTCCTCAAAATGTCCCTGTATATTTCAGTATCTGTTGACAGCAATTTTATGAAGTAATAGATCCATAGAATCCATCCAAGCATAGACCAATCAGTCTTCTTTTTACCTGAACATAACAAAAAACTGTGTTTGACTATAAGAGGCTGAAAATCTCCAGGAAGGCATGAAACGTTGTCTAAATCAAAGGAAAAAATCAGAAACAACACCATGGCCATCAGTTTTTATAGTCCTAATGTTTTTGAGATAACTAGAATGGATGGATGGATGAACAGACAAAGTAGGGAAGAATAGGAAACAACAAGGTCAAAACTAATGAAATATATTTCATGGTATTTAACACCAGATAAGTTATCTAGAATGTATAAAGGTAACTCAAATGAATGTTGTAAATGCAAATGTAAAGAAGGGGCTTTTTATCATTTATGGTGGATATGTGATAAAGCAAAGAAATATTCATATTCTAATACAGAAAATTCTTAAAGTGGATATAAAGCTAAAATTAGAAACTTTTCTTCTGGGCCTAACGGAAAAAGAGTTGGGGGGAAAAATGGAACTTTGATTTTATATATGTTGACAGCAGCAAAACTACTTTACACACAAAAATGGAAGGATATTTCAATTCCCACCATGGATTAATGCCTACAAAGGTTGATGGAGTTAGCAGAGATGGCTAATTTGACTGTTCTGATAAAAGGAAAAGATACTTTTGTTTCTACGTGTAAACCTCTTCTGGATTTTGTGACTGAAGTAGGGAAAAAAATGATGCTTTGATTTGGAGTTTTACTGATTAGACTGATTTTTTGTTACAGAAATGGCTAGTTTCTACTATTGTAGAAATGTAAAAAGTTGAGTTTTGATGCTAATGCCTTATTTTACTGCAGCATAGGGAGTTGGAAGTTAACATTTTTTCCTTTTTTCCCTCCATTCCACACTTCTCTTTTTCCCTTCTCCATATCTTTGTTCCTTACTATTTGATTTTGTATTTTGTATTTTATAAGTTAGTAAAATAAATTACATAAAAATAATTAAATATAGGATATTTCTACCTCCTACATTTCATTTCTAACATGTATTATACGTATGTCAGGATATGAAAGACTATATGAAAAAAGCAAAATAATCCAGTATGACGAATATCTATCTATCTATCTATCTATCTATCTATCTATCTATCTATCTATCTATCTATCTATCTATCTATCTATCTATCTATCTATCTATCTATCTTTCTGTCTTTCTGTCTGTCTGTCTATCTATCTATCTATCTATCATCATCTTACAGATAGATACAAATACAGATAGAGTTAAAATACATAGATACATATTCTTTTATCAAATAAATAGGATATATATATATATGTGTGTGTGTGTGTGTGTGTGTGTCAAGTGGTTATTTTTTAGATTGCACCCTGTAAACCCAAATATGGGAGGAAGAAATCATTCTTTCCTTTGCTTGTTTCAGCTCAACCCAGAGCCATCTGCAAGCACAAATATATATATGTTTTTAAAATTGTTAACAAAGAAATAAGGGATTTCTGAGATAGCTATTTCGAGTTATTTAACTCTCTTCAGTCAGAACTCACCCTTTCCGGGATTCGAACCTGGGCAGTCTGCATGCGCAGAACCTGGGCAGTCTGCATGCTAGGCAGAAGCTTTAGCCTCAAGCCACAGGCTCTCTCCCGCTTTGTTAACAGTCAGGGAGTGAATATGTGTGTCAAGTGGTTATTTTTTAGATTGCACCCTGTAAACCCAAATATGGGTTTACATAAACATATATATATACTGGTTCCTGCGGATGGCTCTGGGTTGAGCTGAAACATGTAAAAGAAAGAAAGATTTCTTTCTCCCATATTTGGGTTTACAGGGTGCAATTTGAAAAGAAACACTCGATATAAATCTCTTCCCTCCCTGATACTGCTGGCAAAGTGAGAGGGAACCTGTGGCCTAGAGGTTAATACAACTGCCTAACATGCAGACAGCCCAGGTTCGAATCTCAGAAGGGTAAGTTCTGGCTGAAGAGAGTTAAGAAACTTTGAACTGATTGGCTGGGAGCTCGGCTGTGTTCTGATTGGGTGGAGGTGTGTTCTGATTGGTTAGGGCCTTGGCTGTGCTCTGATTGGCTGGGGGAGTGTTCTGTTTGGGTGGGGGCTTTGTTGTGCTCAGGTTAGTCTGATTTACAAGGGGATTAGAGATGGTGAACTGCATAGCTGTTTGGCTTCGCGTTCATGGTCGTGCCTCATCTTCATGGTGGGTGTCAGTTTGTTTCGTGTATGGATTGGAGGGGTTTAAGGTGGCTAATGATGCAGCTGTGGTCTGGCTTCTGGTTTGTGGTCGTGCCTCCTCATCAGTGTGGGTTTGGGTTTGCTTTTTGCCTGGATGTGTGGTGGTGACATCTTGTGTGGTTTTTGTGAGTGTAGGTCTGGTGTCATTCCCCGTACTATGGACTCGTCTGTCAATAAGGGCAGGTTTCCAAATGGCTGGTAGGCGGGAGGCATCATCTCGTTTGTTCATGCTGTGAGGGCGTTTTTCTATCTCGATGGCTTCTCTGATTATCATTATGATTATTATTATTCTTTGAATAATCAGAGAAGCCATCGAGATAGAAAAACGCCCTCACAGCATGAACAAACGAGATGATTTGAAGAGTTCATACAATGCCTGTGTGGGTTTTTTTGAAGCCATCTTTCCTTATTAGAGCATTAACAGGAATTTGTCTATCAGTGTTCCAAGTTAAGCAAATGACTAAGAACTTTCCTAGCAATTGTCCCTGAGAGTACAGAGAAACTGTCTTGATACATGTTTAGACATGTGGTAATAAGAAGTTCCCTTCAGTTCCAGGAAGACTTTGTTGTCTCACTGCTACTGAAGAAAAGCATCCATGAGTCTTAAACTAAAACAGAGCCATCCATGGAGAGTTCTGATTACATCACCTAGAGAGGCCCTTGGTTTGATAAAATAGTGGAAGCCTAACAAGGTTACAAAAATTAATTTAGATTTTAAAATGTGTCACTGAAAATAATATGGATTTATCTGGAAAAGGGAGCACATACAAATTAATTTATTCATTTTGCAAGTTAAATATAACATCAACATTTTTGATAGTATTCATTCTTGTATCACACAATGGCTGCTGCTCATTCCCAGGCTTTTTAATACGGTTTTTCATTGGAAGAAGACTTTACTCCCTTCACGTCTTTCCATTTTTCCAATAACAATATAGCACTGTAAATGCTAATTATTCATTCGGGTGACTAGTCAGGAAGGAGGGCTTTTGCCTGTGTGCCTGTCTGTCTCAATGCAGCATTCCTTTTCTCACAGTTAGACCCATACTGAATGCAATCAAGGACCTTAAAAAGAATACTAGATGTATTGGATGTGAAAGATGGGCTTATATCAGCCTACTTATATAAAGAAGGATGAAACAGAAAATCAGGGGAAATATCTTTAATGAAACAGATTTTTCTCATTAATTAATGAGCATACAAGGCAGATGACAGGTGTAATGACTACAAATGCAAAGCAACTGCTATTGATCAGAGCTATGCTAAATAAATCTACTCACTTTAAACTTTTATCCTTGATTGGGATTTTTGAACTGAGCAAATCTGAGAATTTAATAGCAGGAATCAAGAGAAGTTCCACTGAATACATTCAATAAAACTACAAATTAAATAGCTGAAATGCTATACTCTCTGAATGTCTTTCTTCCCAGCTGTTTAGTAAAGGAGTACTATAGATTGACATTCAATAAACAATGCAACAAAACACTTTACAAAAGAGCTATTTATCTGTTTTGAATGTTGAAACCAGCTTTATTTGCTATCGAGTGTTCCCCTTCTTCCTTCTTCTGTTCTTGCTTTGCCATCTTGCAATCTTCTTCTTGAGTCAGCCTTGGCAATTCCACATGACAGAGCTATTGCAGAAATCTAACCCTGAACTTTTAAGTGCAGGCCAAAACTTCAACAGTGTAATAAAGATCTGTATTTACTGGATTTATAAAGGACTCAAAGGAATAGTTACACCTGTCTGTCTCCAAACCATTTTTTAGCTTTCACGACTAAAGGTAAGAATTGTCCAATTTAAAGGTAAATATAAGTGGATCTTCTCCCTACCTTGATACTTAGGGTGATGCCAAAAATCTCTCTACAGATCTGAAAAAACTTTATAAAAAAAGTTTCCAGGTCCAAACCTTGTAATTTTGTGATTCCTCTAAGCCTGAACCTGCTTCATAGGATCACTGTACCTTCCTGAATTGCTAATTGGGAACAGTTCTGTTACTGTAGCAGTTGGTTTCCAGCAACTGAGAAGCTTTGCCTTTATTCATTCACGCTAATTGAATGCACAATTTTTTATTCCCAAAGATGTTTCATTAAAATAAATGCAAGCTTTGTATTGATTAAAATAAACCATGTTTTTGTATGCTAGCAATGTAGAGCTGAAGTCCTGCTTATCCTTTAATGTGCAAATATGTTTGAGGTTCTTCGGATTTTAGTCATCCTTCCTTTATGCAATAGACTAGATACAGTAGATAGACCATATATAAGAGAAACACCAACCAAACATTCGGAGTAAACTTGAAGAGGGAAGGGAGGAGGGAAGAACGTTTACTAAAACAAATGTTTACAAAGATTAATACCTAATGTTGTATGCTATGTTCTAGGATGATTGTTTAGCAATAGGATCTTTGGTTTAATGTTGATCACATTAATATTGAACCAGATAAGAGAAACACCAATCAAACAAAGTGTAACAGGAGTATAGTTGAGGCTAGACGCGAGGAGTGGAAAAAGGCTTACTAATTCAGACGTTTTCAATGACTAATACTTAGTATTGTATATCAGGTGCCATGATGATTGCTGCATAATATGTTTTTATGTTCAATGTTGATTGTTTTAATAAAAGAATTTTATATATATATAAAAAAATCAAAAATAGCTACTCCTTTGCTAGTTGAGAGTTCTAGCAGTGCTGACTTATTATGGAAACAAGAAGCAAGGTTATTATTTAACCTATTATTATTTTCTCCTGCAGATTCCAGCTGAAATCTAAACATGAATTAGCAGTTACACGAATAAGATCATTCTAAAAATGAAAGCAGGAAGGTTATGTTCCATCGAGAATATTGCTGGTTTTTCTCTCTCATAATTTTAATCCTGCAGATGTTTTTGCCATTTTTCCAGTATTTGTTTTTGATAACATGCTAGCCAATAGATAAGAAGCTTATAAAAAAGTAACAAGATGACAGGTCACTTCAGCCCATTAAAAAAAAGGACCTTTCCTGCCCATAATTAATATTGATTTTATTTTCTACACACCATTCAAGATGCTTATTTAGAGTACAGTGCTGGGTGAAGAGATCAGTGCAATTAAATTTCATTTGGGGGATAGGAAATGGGGACATCTTTTTTAATTAAAAAGGGGGGATTCATTCTTATGTAACTCAGTGATTTTATTTTATTTCTCTCTTCTGGCCCGAATAAAATAAAAAAACTCATGGATTAACTCTATTTTAGTTTTGGTAGACATATTTTTAAGCCCCCAAATTCTTTCAGTGAATCTTTCACTTTCATGAGCTGGAACTATATTTGCTAAAATACCCAACCAGAATTGTTACTAGCAATTTCCATGAATAAATCCAACCTAGTGAGAAAAGCTCAGTCAACATTCCCTGATCATTTTTTTTACATTTTATATTAACATGCATGGTACTTCTTGCTGTAATAATAAACCTCAGTACACATACACATCAACAAATCCCTATTAAAAATGTTGGCACAAATACAGATTAATAGCTCATGATTGGTACTTCACATTACCTAAATTACAGACATATATGAAATGGTCATCTATTTCATGGAAATGTATAGGAGGGGACTGAAAACTGTTTAGGTTCCAAATCTGTGTTTGATTTTACAGTCCTCTAGAAGACTATTTTTCAGCAAGGAAAAAAATATCAGCTTTATGAATTAAGCACAATAGAGAAGGTACCTTCATTGCCTCATCTATGCAGACTTATTCTCAATAGTGCTTCTCCAAAGTGAAAATCCATTGATTAGCTACAAAAGATATATTCATCTGTATGCTATATAGTTAGAATCTATGACAGGAGTGTCAAACTCACTACATCATGTGACGTGTCACGATGTATTGAGACTTTTTTCTTTGCCATTGCTGGCAATGGGGTGGGCGCGGTTTCACTATGATACATCCAGCCCATGGACTGGCAGTTTGACACCCCTGATCTATGACAAATAAGAGAACCAAAGATTAATTAAACCTAAAGAAATTAAAATTTAAGTAGAAAAACTTGAGAGAACAACATTAATCAAATAATTCCATTTCTTTGGGGTTCAGGCAAGCTAAATTGATGAAAATGGGTCCGGTTTTAATGCAGTATAATTATGTGCATTTAAGTCCCATTGATTTTAGCTGGACAAATTCATGCCATTGCACATTGAATGATGGAAAGTCTTTGATTTAATCAGCTAGGTTTGTGAACTGCTGCGGTCAGCCTCTTATTTTCATGACATTGATTATATCTGATTCAATAATTTAGTAAATGATGTTTTCGAGAATATATTGTCTACATTTAGTTTTTTGTTTTACTTTGCAAGAATAATTGCAAGCAATTTCTTCATATATTAAGCTTGACTGAAAAAAAAAGAAGTATGTCTAGAGGATATCCTGAGAAAGGTCATATGCATTTTTGTTTATAATTATCTATTTTATTGTACTTATCTATGTTTTCCTGTTACTGTGGCAATTAAAGAAATACTTTCTTTATTAAGCTTTTCAGGTGTAACTCATAGGATAAATTTGCATATTATTAGTTCAATTGGATGCCAATTCTGGTACTGTGAACAGACTAGAAATGGCATCAGATATTGGAATATCAGAATATTTAATTGACAATTAATACTTTTGGTTGGGAATTTAAAATACATGCTAAAAACTAGTATGGTCTCTAAAACCAGTTTGGTGTAGAGGTTAAGGCATTAGACTAAAACTAGATGAATATGAGTTCTTGTCCCAGTTTAGGCATGAAGAAAGCTGGGTAGTATTAGGCCAGTCACTTTCACTCAGCCCTGGGAAAATGACAAGGGCAAACCATTTCTGAAAAACCTTGCTAAAACAATTTCAGATGGTTGTCAGGAATCAAAACCCAACCCAAAGGAACCAAAACACAAACAAAAAACTATAGACTAATATAGTGGAGAAATCAATAATTTCCCCCATTTCTTTTTAACTAGAGCTCCCTGAGACTGGGGTGTATGTAAAGAAACTCCTAGCCAAGTTTCTCAGATGGAATCCTTCATCCCAATAGTAGTTATATATTCAAGATAGATAGTAGATCTATTTGATGCATAAGGCTTGCTAATAAAAGCCATGATTGGGAGAAAATGGCAGCAACAGTGTTAAAACAGAGTTTAAAGCATTACTTATAGCTTTCCTTCCTTCCTTCCATTTTTCCCCAGAACAAAAACACTACAAGGTAAGCGAGATTATGGGAAAGTCACTGGCCCCAAACCAGTGGTGGGATTTAAATATGTGAACAACTGGTTTTTTGTGTGGATGCTGCTTCTGGAAGTCCATTCTGGGCCTGGGCAACAAAATATTAGTTACCAGTTCTGCCAAAGTGGTGAGAACCTGCTGAATCCCATCACTGCTCCAAACCACTCAGTAAGTTATACCAAGATCAGTGGTGGTGAACCTATGGCACGTGTGCCAGAGGCGGCACTCAGAGCCCTCTCTATGGGCATGCGTGCTGTCACCCCAATCCTAGGCCTTCAGCTAGGTTTTATAAAAACTTTTTGCTTTAGGCCTCCACTGCCGTGTGCAAAAAAAAAAAAAGGTTCAATCAATCATCAATTTCAACTTCTCGCAGGAAATAAAAAGATCTCGCAAAGTTGGAATTAATTGATTGAATTTTTTAGTCCCACCCAGTCTTCCATTACCAATGCAGCCACATCCACCCAATAGGCCATGCCCACCCAATGGGCCATGTCCACCCGGCACCCGACGATACATAAGTGGGTTTTGGGTTGCAGTTTGGGCACTTGGTCTCTAAAAGATTCGCCTTTACTGACCTAGATCTTCACTGCATGAGGTTTCTTCTTCTAGTATGGCATTTCTTTACATAAATAAGATAATAATATGCATGCTGAAAGGCAACTTTCTACTAAGAAAGTCCAATTGCCTTTTGAAAAGTACCTTTGGAATGACCATGACCTGGATAGTTGAGAATCTCCATAGATAGAATAATATACATTTTGGTGCACTCTCTTCCCGCTTTTTTAAATTTAAATTTATTGTTTTATCACAGACAATAAAATTCAAAACAATAAAATGAACAGACAAAAGGAAACAAAATGAAAACATAGGTTCAAGAAGGAAAATATGGTCAACTAAATTTAACATTTTGGTGCAGTCTTTTCCCACTTTTGAACCACTTAATTATTTCATATTCCACCATATTTCTTCCTGGTCATAGTACGCTTATGCTTTTAAGGCCAGTCTGGAATATGTTGAATCAAAATACTTTGTAAAACAAAAATAGAAAACTCTTTGAAAGTCTCTTGTCTTTTCCATTACTCATTAGGTGTTAGTAATATAATCTCAGGTAGCTGCGTCTTTTCTATATCCAACTGTACACCTGTCAGTTCTTATTTCAGAAATTGTTGAAATCTAGATTGCCAAAACCAGTAAACTGTTTAATAGTGTCTTACTAATGTGTGAGAAAGGTGCAATTCTTCAGTAGTTCAAGCATTCCTTAGCAACTCTACTCAAGGTATGTTCTTGTGGATGGGAAGAAACTCTGGAAAAAAAACTTTTAAACCTGAATTGTGGTACAATGTACATGTACCAAAGGATTTAACCTTATTTTTCAGTAACTCTGATTGATAACTTACCTAGCAACCAAAGTTGAGTGAGTTGAGCTTTTGGGATAGGGGGATCATTATTTCCCAAGGAACACTTTAACAAAATGTTTTGTTGCATTATAGCAACTTTCTGGAAGAGGCCCTGCACTTAAGACTTCACAAATCTTCAACTAGCTTCAAAGTCTTATATTATGAATAAATGTACAGACATAAACTTGTAAGCAATATGCAACAATAGTTTTGAAGATTATAAAGATTACAGTCTGAATTGTGATGCAAAGACTAAAGTTTAAGGTACATTTAAAAAAATCTTTAAAATGGTGCCAAATTGATGAATAATGCATATTAACCTTTCCCCTCTCCCTCCTTCAGAAGATATGCCCTTCAGAAGTACAAATCGTAGCGTAAGATAGCCTTCTTCCAATGAAACTAAAACAGTGAGACCATACTTTTGAAGGTTCTGTCACATGGAAATATAACATGGCAGGGTGAAAGTTTCTAGTTATCTTTATTAAATTGTACCCAGAATACAGAATGCTGTGTGCCCAGATGCCTTGTTTCTCAGTCTCAATGATTTTGTAAACATGTCCGGTCAAACATGCTTACATAAATTTTGCAGTATAAAATTTAACAAGCAAAACTGAGTGTGTTTAAGGCACTGTGTATCTGCATAGATACCCATGTTTCATTCCCATTTTATTTTTATTTATTTATTTATTTATTTATTTATTTATTTGTTTGTTTGTTTGTTTGTTTGTTTGTTTATTCGGATTTGTATGCCGCTCCTCTCCGAAGACTCGGAGCGGCTCACAACATATATATAAAACAATTTCAACTAAATCCGAACAAAAAACATTAAAAATAAAACCCCATACATACTCATCAGTCACACCACAATCAACAATCATCCCCAGGTCTGCCGGCAGTGGTAGGTTTTTAAATTCTTTCGGAAGGCCGGGAGAGTTGGGGAAACGCAGACTTCAGGAGGCAGTTGGTTCCAGAGGGCGGGCGCCACAACAGAGAAAACCCTCCCCCTAGGGCCCGCCAGATGACATTGTTTTGCTGACGGGACCCGGAGGAGGCCGACCCTGTGCGCTCTCACCGGTCGTAGAGAAATATGTGGCAGAAGGCAGTCCCGTAAGTATCCTGGTCCCATGCCATGAAGGGCTTTATTGAATTTGATGGGAAAATTGTCGTTGAGAACTTAAGCCCAGACTACTTTTGCAGACTTTATGCAATAAAAGATCTGCAAAACACTTCAATGAACTCAAAGTTCAATATATAGGTTGGTCTTTACATGGTGATCTTTCTTTATTCCTGAAAAAACCCAACAGATATGGAATCTGAGGTCACTGGCTAATCCAAAGTCTAGTGCATTACTGAAATGAAGAAACAGAAAAGAAAATAATATCTAATCATGGAACCAAAAGCTAGCTTGATATCAATTCTATACTGATTGCTTCAAATCAGAGCTTACCTGGCAGTGCATATTTCCTAGCTGATGTTTCTTACTTAGCAGCTTCTAATGACTGGGGATTTTTTAAATCATTTTTTTTTCTTTTCAAACAAAATAAAACAGAATTCCACTTGGAATCCTGCCTCATACCAGATAAAATATAAGGTATGCCTTGATTAATTTTAAAGATAAAAGCATCATCTATGTATGTGTGTACATGCACATCTATAGATACAGTAAATGTATATGGAGTATTCCCTTCATTTTAACCTCACAAGAACCCTGTGAAGGAGAAGAGCATGAGAAAAAAAGCCACATCCAGTGAGCTGTATCTGCTCGGTAATAAACTCAATTGCATAGCCTTTTTACTAGCTTACTGTCTTCAGCATAGAAAACCAGCATGATTAATAAAATGTTTAGCTATACTTTCCTTGACATAAATACAGAGAGAGTTTATTAAAGCTGTCCTTCTCCTCTTGACTTGCTTTTACAAACTTGTTTAGGTCAGGACAAACATCCACATAGTCGCAAAGCACACTGAGAGACATGCCACTTCTTATTTATTTTGCTGTACCCAAGGAATCAACATTTTGAGAACAGTAATTCTTGGGTCAAAGTCTTCCGGCTCCGGGAAAACATTTTCTTTCCATGGCTCATTTGTTCTTCCAGACACTAGCCCAGAAGCAAAGAGGTAGCTTAGACATTTTTGTAAGACTGATGAAATACATTCTGAATGAATGTGCCACTCAAAACTTCCACTACTACATTCTGCATCAGATGAAGCATCCCAGTCATTTTCAGAGGTGGCCTATAATATATTGCAGTAATCCTATTTTTAGTCATTGGGGTTGTAAATTAATATTAATGTCTGAATTTTTTTTATACTAAATTAGAAATTCTAAACTTCTTTAGAGTCTTAAAATTTTAACACATCACCATCCTTACAAGCATTTGGACTTGTTTAGGGGATGCAGATTTTGTGAAGGGGTCTTTATTCCAAGGAGTTTTTCAGTGAAAAGCTTGACAAATATGCAGGTGGAGCAATGGATGGGGTTTGTGTCATTTGGCTTAATTAAATCTCAGCTACCACCCAACAGATCATGTTATAAAATTAATAGTAAATATTTTCAGAGATCCTCTAGGAAATGTCTTTCAAGACCAATGCCTAAGTGACATAATCTTATTTACCTTGGACATTTAGAGGTTAGAGATGTTAACAGTGATTATTAAAGCAATTAGTGGAACAGTGGAAGCAGCAGTGGGTATAATCATTTAATATCTGCATTTTGTTTGTTTGTTTTAAGGAGAAAATAAAGCTAATTGTAGTTTGCATAACATTTTGGCACTACAAGGAGCTACAAGTCTCTGGAAGCAACCATCAAGAGAAATAGAAAGTGAACAAAACCGAATCAATACATGGCAAAGAATTATGTGTGCATTAACTGGCAGTACAGTAGAAGGTAGAAGAGAAAATGGCATGCTAAATTGCAATTATAATAGGCAATCTTGTCAGATGGCTAAGTTTGGGCCATCCTTTTTCAGGTGAACCATCTATTTTCATAACTATTCTGTTCAATATAGTCAGAGCCTTTTCACTGCTAACAAACTGCTAATCAATGTGAATGAGGAATGCGAATTCAGTCACCATATTATGCATCAGGCTCATTGGGAAGGAAAGGTTGACAGGACTTTGAAATAAAAGAAGTTTAAAACTCTCTCTCTCTCTCTCTCTCTCTATCTCTCTCTCTCTCTCTCTATATATATATATATATATATGTGTGTGTGTGTGTGTGTGTGTGTGTGTGTGTGTGTGTGTGTGTGTGTGTGTGTGTGTGTGTGCGTGCGTGCATGTATACAATTTGTTTAGGAGTTTTTAAAAATCCCGAGAGATTCTCCCCCCACCTCCCAACGTTCTCAGTAATTTACTGTTAGGTTGCTAACCTTTTGAATCCTTCTTATATAATATGTATGAGTTGGAAAACAACTTATGTCAACTAATCCAACCTTCTTTTCAGTATAGGAATCTAGTTAAAAGAAAACATCTTTTTTTAAAAAAAATCTCCAGCATGAGAGAGTCTATCATTGTACTAGACAACAATGCTTAACAAATGACATTACTGCTAATATTACATCTAATATTTAATGTAAATGCATTGATCTTTGTCCTGCCCTCATTTTCCAAAAAGAAAAAAAAAACAGAACAGCCTGCTGTTGTACACGACAACCATCTAGATATTTGGTGTCCATACACCTTCCTCCAGTCTTCTCTTTTGCAAGCTAAACATGACCAACTCCATGAACTGTTCTTCCTAAGGTTTGATTTTTATACCCCTTACAATCCTGGTAAGTGTCCTCTTAATCTGCTCCAGTTTCTCCATGTCACTTTTAAATTGCAAGGTCCAGAAATGAATACTGCATGGCTAGGTTTCTCAATCTTGTAGCTATGCATTTTTACTCTCTACCTAGGTACAGGATATTATACTTGCTGTATAATAGCAATATCCAATGTCATGCTGTTGGATTTGGTTGTGTGTTCAAGTTTGTCAAGGTCATTTTGAATCATGATTTTGTCCTACGGTATTAACCAAACCCTTAATGCATTTGTGCATTTAATAATCTTTCTTTCTATTCCAAATGCTTGGTAATTATTGAAGGTAATGAATAGTATTGGTCCAAGCCTTGATACTTCCCTTCAGGTCAGTCCAGAATCATTCATAAGCATCCTATTGTTGTTCAACTAGTAGAAAATCTAACAGATTTTTTTTCATTTTGTTCACCAGGATATCATATCAGCCTCTGCCAAACCCTGACATGAGGGAATACTAAATTATCTATAGCATTCTCCTATATCAAAACAGCCCCATCATAAAAAATAGATCAGGTTAATTTGTCATGACTCGTTCTTGGCAAGCATTCTGAGTTGTAGTAATAATCTTCTTCATTTACAAATGTTCACATATGTGCTGCTTGATAATCTGTTCTCCCCCCTCCCCAAACAATACGTTTGCAGAATCTTCCTCCTTGCCTTTTGGATATTTGGTAAACTTCTAGCACCCCTTTTTCTTCTTCAAGAGTTTTAAAGGATGGCAGTCAATGCATTTGATGTGCCAGCTCTTTCAACACCTGGATTTAATTCATCACAACCTGGAGACATAAATCTATTTAAGGATATAAATTAAGTCCCTGTTGCTAAAATGGAACAGGGTGTGTGTATGAATTTGTCCAAGTGGATTTTGCTCACTCTCACATTTTCAATCTTAAATTTGTTCCATCCAATTTCCACATCAATTTATGATTTAGTTTTGGACATCCATGCCAAAATCAGTGCATGTTTCTCTTCATCATTTTTGTACTGGCAATTCCTCTTAAAGTATGCATTTGTTTGTATTTCTCCAGGGCATGCATATATTATGTTATCTGAACAGTTCCACATTGGTTCAGGAAATGCAAAGTAGATAAGACTGCAATAAAATAAAAGCAAAGTAATTTCCACTTTATTGCTGTTATTATGTATTAGAAAACCTCCACCCTAAATTTTTAGTCATCTTTTTAATTGTTCAAAATGATATTTATACAATTTGTTTACAAATCTATTGTATCTGTCTCTTAAAAATATTCACAACTATCCATTGACAAAAATCTATAGAAAATAATTCTAATGAAATTGTAATGCATATTATATTTTCATTCTCACTGTCAACTTCTGGAACAAACCTGGATGAAGCCATCTTTTTCATTTTGAGTTGCCACATAGATGGGGGAGAAGGGGGGAAGTATTATTGCTATTTGTATCACTAGTCAAAACACCCAGCAGTCCTGTGGGAACCAAGGTCATTCCCACAGGTGCAGGAAGGTGGAGTGAAGATGATTTGAGAAGCCTGCCAATTGCTTTCATTGACTGTGTTGATATTATGTATCCAATAAACATGTGCTTTGAGGAAATTTCAAGCCACGGAGTTCTGCTTTGTGTGGTTTCATTAGTCAGAACCTTGACACTCACATGTTATCAATGAATGTGTTTTATCGGTGATGTGTATGGCAATTTAACAAGGAACTCAGTGAAATGAATTCAACAGACTCAAAGATGTGTCTATGTCTCTGCATTAAATTTAGGAATTCTCCTTAAGAAAAATCCATACAACAACTAAATAAAATCAAATCATTCTTCTCTTTGTAAAAGCTGTATCGATAGTTGCTTTTCATATGCAAAATCATATTAATGTAGATTGAATGGGGATGGTGTGTTTTTTTCCATATTAAAATGATATAGCAATAGGTAGTCAATTTATATCAAGTTCCTTATCAGAGTAGAATCATTGCTCTAGGGTGAAATCAAAATGGGAAGATATATCAAATGAATGAAACGGCTTCTCAGTAAGAAGGAAATGCGAACAAGATTCTCATAAGAAGCTATAAAGCAACATGGGCTGGGTAGAAAATAGATTGTTCCAGATATTGTGAGCCCAAACATTTTTATTTCTTTTTAGTATTTTTAGATAAAACATTGAAATTTAAGACATAGTAATTTTGCAAAATTATGTATGTAATTATCCTATCCCTCTTGATCTCATACTCAAGTTAGAACCTAGCTTTCCTTGAATTTGTAAATACTGTGATGCAGTTATTGGTAGTTACTATTTTGAAAGAAAATGAGTAATTAAATGTATATATTTGAATAGGTGCTTTCAAATATTTTCTGGATAGTCAAATCAACATGTGAGTAAGAAAAAATATCCCACTGTTTAATGTGAAGATAAATCTATACAATTAACTGTGCAGCTTCTATTAATCTATTATGTTATCATATATAAGTTCAATAATATTAAATTAAATATAGACTTTTAGCCTAAATTTGTTTGACATTAGTTTAGTAAGTGGTAAGGTTGGTTCTGACGTTAACTTTTTAGGAGGAAAAAAAATCCAAATTTGGATTCACAGAGACATCATGGTGAATCTGAAATTGCTTTTAATTAAGGGTTGGTTCCAGATATTTGAATTTTGATTTTAATCAACAGTTTTTTAATTCAGACCAAGAAATGACCAAATTGAAATATACAGTAGCACATTGATATTGTTTAATTCATGAATGGTCAACTGGTGACTTACAGGTCTCATCTAATTAAATGAAGATTTGGATAATCTCATAAAGGAATAACATATGTGATGCTTTGATTGGTTTGGTGGTTGAGATTATCTAAACTTTATTAGGCCCATTCTGGGAACCACCATTGAATCACCATCTCCTATACCATAAACTGGAACTATCCAATTAGACAGAAATGGAACAAATGTAAAACCAATTCTTCAATCCTTAACTTTCACATGGAATCTGAAAGGATATCAATGGTATTAAAGACTACATAGAAGTATAAAAGTATCAAGAGAAGCACACTACCCACTTCCAGGTTGTATACAAGACTGATTAATTCCATTGCTGACTCAACTCCAGAATGGACCTCTGACACAAAAGGAATTCAGATATTCTATTATTTCTAGGGAATTCTGTAGCTGTCCTTCTACTATCATTTCAATGCCTTTCCCTAAAATGTTAGGGTTAGAGACTAAGTGATAATTGTCAGAAAATAATCATATTGAGGAAGGTCTTTTTAAAACTAGGCGTGCTACAATTTATTCAAAGCTACAGGCACAAAAGCCTCCAAGTGAAGTTTTGACAGTTTCTCAGATCCAGATAGTCTTATTCCTGTGGGCCCACACAGGACTAGACTAGACTAGACTAGACTAGACTGGACTAGACTGGACTGGACTGGACTGGACTGGACTGGACTGGACTGGACTGGACTGGAATGGACTGGACTGGACTGGACTGGAATGGAATGGAATGGAATGGAATAGAATGGAATGGAATAGAATAGAATAGAATGGAATGGAATGGAATGGAATGGAATGGAATGGAATGGAATGGAATGGAAAACAGAGTTGGAAGAAACTTTGGAGGTCTTCTAGTACAACCCCCTGCTCATTTCAAACCCTATACCATTTCAAACAAATGGTTGTCCAATCTCTTCTTAAAAACTTCCAGTGTTGAAGCATTCACAACTTCTGGAGGCAAGTTGTTCCACTGATTAATTAGAACAATTAACTAGAAATTTCTTCCTAGTTCTAGGTTGCTTCTCTCCTTAATTAGTTTCCATCCATTGCTTCTTCTCCTGCCCTCAGGTGCTTTGGAGAATAGCTTGACTCCCTCTTCTTTGTGGCAACCCCTGAGATATTTGGTAAGGTCATAGTTCTAGCTCATAGATAGTTGCAGACATGCCAGAGTTCACATATCAGAAGTAATCTTAAGTAACATGGCAAGATAGCAATCATCATCATACCATACTTTGTAGTATGGTACATGAGAAGTCAAAACCTTAGTGAATCCGAGTGAGTTTGTGAGTGCTAAGAAATCTATCTACTGCCTCATATGCCTACGAGCACCAACATGGCTGCCTTCCCTGTTTTCAAATATTGATGCCATAAGATATTTCCATACACATATAAAAGTGAAAGTTTCAAGGAACAGCCTAGCATTTTAGAAAATCATAAATAAGGTTCTGTTTTTATTATAGCCTTTCAGATATTTTAATGATATTTGTGTCTCATTTTGTTTCTTATTTATGAGAGTTTCCAAAGTATTAGAATCTCTTCATGCTTTTTCATGCTTTATGCTTCATTTTTCTTTCATAAATATAGAAGAAGAAAAAAAATCAATACAATTTTAAAAAATCTAGATTAGCGCTATAGGTCAATTGGTTAGTAAGCAAATTACAGATCTTAGCATCTTGTTAGCAAATATACTCTATATTTTCTAAACATTCATCACAGAAGTTCATGCTTTCCTTCTCTTCTGAAGTTTGCATGAAAAGAACTGTCTTTTCAAATATATATCAATGCTGCATTCTGCAATTTGTCTTGCAATAAATAAATACCACTCTTGTTATTGGGCAGATTACCATAAATGAATAATTAATTAACACAGAAATTATTGAAAGATCAAGCAGGTATTGGTAACCAGGCAACCACTAAACACAAATAGTAATAATATTTTTTTAAAATAGAAAACATTCAAGTTGCTGGTTTGCTTTCTGTTTGCTTGTTTTCAGAATATGTTATTCCATTTTTAATAAGCACAGAAGAAATTCTATGTTTTTGAAGCAGAATTAAACATGTTGCAGTAAAAAAATATTATGATTTAAGTTATCTTTAATGGAAACAACCTTAAAAAGTAAAGCTCAAAAATTAATAAAATATATTAAGCGTATACAATCTTTGTCAGAACTTAGAAGTGGGTAGTGTGCTTCTCTTGGTCCTTTTTTACTTTAGTTAGTAAGTGTTGACTTGATTTCCATTGTAAAGAATGTTTAATTTTGCTTATTTTTTCATTACAATTATGAAATTTTACCATTGTAACATAATGAATTTCTTCAGTGATATAATATACTGAGAAGACTGTTGTAAAGATTTCCTTCCATTGAGCATAGCTTCTGGTGCCTAAATGGAGACATCTATTCTGAATTCTCATCTATAGTCCTAACACTCCTGGTGTCTCACATCAACATAACTGAATCCAGTGGTGGTTATTTTTTCTATAACACAAACTATGGAGGAAATTATATTTGCAGAGCAAGGTTATTCTTCATCTCAAAGATCTGGTTCAGGGGTGTCAAACTGCCAGCCCTTGAGCCAGTTGCATCATGTGGAGGCCGTGCTCACCTAAGCTCCAGCAATGTAAAAAAAGTCACGATACATCATGACACATCACGTGACGTGGCGAGTTTGACACCCATGGTCTAGTTCAGGGGTAGGCAACCTTGGCTCTTTTATGATTCATGGACTTCAACTCCCAGAATTTCTGAGCCAGCTGGCTCATAAATTCTGGGAGTTGAAGTCCACCAGTCATAAAAGAGCCAAGATTTCCTACCCTTGGTCTAGTTTATCTCACACTCTAGCCGTCTATTCATGAACTGGTGTAAGGAAAACAAACTAGTTTTAAATACCGGAAAAACCAAAGAGATCATTGTTGATTTCAGAAAAGGCAGACATAGCCACACTTCTATGTGCATTAATGATTCACATGTGGAGATGGTTACCAGCATCAAATTCCTGGGTGTGCAGCTAATGAGTAGGCTGGCTTGGTCACTCAACAGTGAGAAATTGGTGAAGCGGGCACAGCATTTTTTGCATCGCATGAAAAAAAGCACATCTTCCTTCCCCTGTCCTGACCATTTTCTACAGGGGGATGATTGAGAGCATCCTGTCATACAGCATCACAGTCTAGTTTGGAGGCATCACTACTTCAGACAGGAAGGCAGTGCAGAGAGTCGTGAGAATGGCCGAAAAGATCATTGGCAGTTCCATCCCTCCCATCCAGGACATAGCATAGAAGTGTTGCTTGAGCAGGGTCTGTAAAATTATCTGGGACACATCCTCTTTTTTTTTTTTTGAAAAATATTTTATTGGTTTTATGATTTTAACAATAGGTACTTAAAGCACACCGTGGTGATTGGGTAAACAAAAATTCCAAAATAAAAACATACATAAACAGCTCAACTTAATACATTCACTTTCATCTTTCTATTTCCCTCACACACACAAAAACATATAAATTTAATATATTCCATTTCTATCATAAATTTCTGTTAAACCTATTTTAAGACTTTGTCAATTTCATTTTTTTTCAAACTCTCCCCGATACATATACCGTGATATTTATGAGATGTTACCATACATTCTTTTTACATTCATATATAAAATACTTTTAATGAAATGAGATAAATACCTACACATGACTTTTGGTGTTGCTCGCCCATTTCCCCTTTCACCGTATCCACACTCCTTCTTCTCTACCTTCTTTCTCCCTTTCTTCTCTTCCCTACTTCCCTCTTCCCCTCTTCACCACTCTCCTTCCCTTTCTCTCCACTTCTCCTCTTCTCCTCCAACCTTCCTTCTTCCTTCTCCCTTCCTTTACTCTTTCTCTCATCCCTCTTCAGATACAGTTCAGGGGTAATGTCCGAGCAACTCCTCTCTCCAAATTTCCCTATCTGTATTAAATACAATAAGATTAATTTTCTCTTACATTAATACTTCTATTTTATCTAATCTTCTCAGGATATACTTTTTTAAAAAAAAAATAAAAAAAAATAAATTACTGATTTTTTCCATCTTTCCCTAAAAGCTTAGGACACAACGTGGTGATCAGGATGTCCAATCATTCAAAGACAAAGTCATATAAATATAGCTCAAATTAATTATCAAAATTTTCTTCTCTATTTCTTGAATATGGTATTGCTTATTAAAATTTATACAATTTTAAGTAAAGTTCAATCAAACAAAAATCATCAAACACATGCAATTACAATCTATATCCTGTTTTTAGGCTATACTAATTACAGTTGTCATACTCCAATTACATTTTAATAAGTATATAGTTGTGATTTCAGGTATCCTTAATACAAGATCGTTCATTGAGACAGATTTTTTTTCCTTATTACAAATAGCTCTTCCTCTCTCTCTATTACAACATAGTTATCATATTTAAAATAATAATATAAGTCCAACGAATACAGTTCTATTTTTAAGAATATATTCTATCATTTCATCAATCTACATCTATAAAAAAAATCTTTTTTAAAAAAAATCTTTTTAAAGCCTTAATAAAGTTTATATCTTCAAATACTTATCAACTATAATATCAGGAAATTCTCATCTTTCATTCCTAATTAAATCAGACTTATTCTCTTTCTCTATTACAACATGATTATCAAATTTAAAATTACTATATGTCAAAAAAACCAAAAATACATTTCCATTTTTTTTCTTTTTTAAAAGATATATTCAATCATTTCGTCAATCTACATCTATAAGGTCTTTTTGTCCTCTAAAAAGATTTACTCCCTCAAATAATTATCAACCATGGTAACAGTAAATTTACATCCTTCATTCGTCATTAAATCAGACACAATTTCTAAAGCCTTTTTAACCCGTCAAATAACATTTTATGTCACAGTTAAACCTGACTCTAGCTTTCTTTCTATGCCAATTTGGTTCCCATAATAAGGCTTTTCGGTTATCAAACCTCAAGATTTGATTACGAGGATTCCTAACCAGTTCAAACTGAACAAATTTTCTTTCCCTTTCCTCTTTATTATAATTTCCGAAAAATTGTGGGACACATCCTCTTCATGACCTGTTTTCCTTGTTACCTTCTGGGAGGAGGCTTTGTGGTATTCGTAGCAGAACATCCAGATTCAGCCATAGTTTCATTCCATACAGCATTAACCTTGTGAACTCTCAAGCTTCCTCCTTCCATTATATATTCAAGATGGACAGTATTTAATATTTATTTGTTATGTAAATGTAGGAGTGTGGGTCTATACATATGTTGTATATAATATGTTTAGGTGTGTGTCATTTATGTGTTTCACTTTGAGAGCGGGCAACTAAATTTCATTTTTTATGTGTGCCATTGCGCCCACAGTAAAAAAATGACAATAAAGGTTATCTTATCTTACCTTACCTTACCTTACCTTACCTTACCTTACCTTATCATCTTATCTTATCTCATCTCATCTCATCTCATCTCATCTCATCTCATCTTTAGCCATTCCTACAGAGCAGAAGTAAAAGACTGGAGACCCTTGGCCTTTTATAGTCCTGTTGATGGTTTATATTTTAAAATTTTCCAGCTAATAAGAGATGATGCTAGCAAAGGATATTGGATTGTGCATAACCAGACCTTATCACTAAGATTATTTCCCTCTGGCTTTTCTGACAATGAAAATCTGATGCTGGAAAATTTGGTCCTAGGAAGCAATAGAGATCTGGTGGAAGATTTTTCTTGTCTAAGGTTAGAGCTCTTTCTGAACTGGATTCTACTTATAATTTTTCAGAGATTATAGAGTTAAAGAGTTGGAGAAGCATATGTGAAAAGTGAAATGCCATGCATCTTTATTGCCTTTTTGTCGGTTTGAATCCGAGTAATACTTTTGCTACAATATCTTTCAATTCTTCCTTTTTTTAAACCTTTGATGTTTTCCCTTCTTTACTCTTACTTCATAAATAAGAAGAATTTATATGCTATTTAATTTAATTTAATTTTTCATTTCATTTGAAATGTTGCATTTTTTATTACTAGACTTGAAAAAAAAATTTTTAAGAAAAGGCAAGAAATAAATATTCAAAAGAGGAATTCACCAAAGAATAATAGTGTATGATGAGTATTTTATGCTTCTCAGAGTTTCTCAGGGTGAATGAAGTCAATGTTTTTAGTTACTAGTTTGTGTTCTGGGGATGTGGGAAGGGTAACATATAATATAAAGGATTTGCAGAGATGTAAGACACCAAGTGTCAGCCTTTCCAATAATTAGGATGATCTCTGCAAATATTTAATACTGAAAATGGTAAAACAGTTTCTATACATTTAGGTCTTGCCATCCAGCAAAGACTTTCAGCAAAGTACAATTAGAGTTAACACAATCCCTAAAAATACAGTGGGGGGGGGAACCCTGCAGGTATATAGGATCTCTGTAACATGTATAGTATATTTTGTCTCTTAAATCTTGCCAAAAAAGTTTTTTTTAAAGAAGCATCTTTGATGTGACATCTTCCATTTGCTGATATCATTAAAAAATGAAAAAAAGATCAAAGTATTTTCCTTTATTAGTAGAGGACAGTGTAATGCTGAAAGAAATAGAACATTAATATTATCATGCCTTCTCTGACAATGGAAAAAAAACCTGTAGCTTATTTTGTATATGTTTATGCATGTGAATTGTGTGCTTATGTATTTGCATAAAAATGACATTTAAAGCTCATAGAAGTTGTGCACCTTGGTTTTAAATTAAAAGTTAACTAATTGGGCCTAAGGAATATTAGCCTGAAATACAACACAGAAAGCATGTGTGAGAACAATCAATACCCACAAAAGACACAACTTACTTTATGATAAATTTTATGGTCTAAAATCGTATCATTTTATGGGGTTTTTATGGGGTGGATTTTTAAATGTTGTAAGTGGTGGCTACATAAATTTAATAAATAAATAACAGCAGCCTCACATGAATTTGGAATAAAAATGATAATAATTTATGACAATATAAAGGATCTATATTTATTATGTTCCATTGCATATATTTTTATTGTTATTTTGCATCCCTTTTGTTATACCTTTTCTGGTATCTTTGTCAAAGTCTGATTACTTTTAAATATTTAAAAAAGGAGTATGAATTCTGGATTATACTTAAGCATGAGGTTATTTTTCTTTATATGAGACTCATAAATTTGTCCTATCATAAGTTAGTTTTTTAAAAGTGAAAATATTCATTGTTTGGCAGTCAAATATAGTGAATTATTGAATTAGACAGGAACATATATATTCAGTGATCATCTCTGAATTTTGCATTAACTTTTTCATATGACTAACTATTATTATTATTATTATTATTATTATTATTATTATTATTATTATTATTATTATTATTATTATTATTATTATTATTAAATTTCTATGCCGCCCTATTCCGGAGAACTCAGGGCGGCTTACAACATGATAGAAATTACAATAAAATACATAAATATAAAAACCCTTAAGTTAAAAAAGAAACCAATCATTCCACAAACATACACACAAACATACACTGGCTAGGGGCAAGTTGTTAGCTGCCCCAGGCCTGCCGGCAAAAGTATGTTTTAAGCAATTTACGAAAGGCGGAGAGGGTGGGGGCGACACGGATCTCCGGGGGAAGTTGGTTCCAGAGGGCCGGAGCCGCAACAGAGAAGGCTCTTCCCCTAGGCCCCGCCAGGCGACACTGTCTGGCTGACGGGACCTGTAGAAGGCCCACTCTGTGGGCCCTAACCGGCCGCTGGGATTCATGAGGCAGCAGACGGTCCCGTAAATAACCTGGTCCGATGCCATGTAGGGCTTTATAGGTCATAACCAACACTTTGAATTGGGTTCGGAGACCAATTGGCAGCCAATGCAGCTTGCGGAGTGATGCCGAAATGTGGGCATTTCTAGGCAAGCCCAACACTGCTCGCGCGGCTGCATTCTGCATTACCTGAAGTCTCCGAACATTTTTCAAAGGTAGCCCCATGTAGAGAGCATTGCAGTAGTCGAACCTCGAGGTGATAAGGGCATGAGTGACTGTGAGAAGAGACTCCCGGTCCAAATAGGGTCGCAACTGGTGCACCAGGCGAACCTGGGCAAATGTCCTCCTCGCCACAGCAGAAAGATGATGTTCCAAATTTAGCTGTGGATCGAGGAGGACGCCCAAGTTGCGGACCTTCTCCGAGGGGGTCAAAAGCTCCCCCCAGGCTAATGGACGGATAGATTGAAATATCTTTGGGAGGCAGAACCCATAGCCACTCCGTCTTGTCGGGGTTGAGTTTGAGCCTGTTGGCACCCATCCAAACCCTAACAGCCTCCAGACATCGGCACATCACTTCCGCTGCTTCACTGAAATGACACGGGGTGGAGATGTAAAGCTGGGTATCATCAGCATACTGATGATATCTCACCCCGTGTTGTCGGATGATCTCGCCCAGCGGTTTCATGTAGATATTAAACAGCAGAGGGGAGAGGACCGATCCCTGAGGGACCCCACAAGGGAGGAACCTAGGGGTCGACCTCTGACCCCCTGCCAACACCGACTGCGACCTACCAGTGAGGTAGGAGGTGAACCACTGCAAAACAGTGCCCCCAACCCCCAACCCCTCCAGTCGGTGCAGAAGGATACCATGGTCAATGGTATCGAAAGCCGCTGAGAGGTCAAGTAGCACCAGGATAGTGGATAATCCCTTATCCCGGGCCCGCCAGAGATCATCCGTCAGCGCGACCAAAGCAGTTTCCGTGGAGTAGCCGAGCCTGAATCCTGACTGATGAGGGCCCAGATAATCGGCCTCATCCAAGGACCGTTGTAGCTGGAGTGACACCACCTTCTCAACAACCTTCCCTATAAAGGGAATATTGGAGACAGGACGGTAGTTGTTTAAAACAGCTGGGTCCAGGGAAGGCTTCTTGAGGAGGGGGTGCACAATTGCCTCCTTGCAGGGAGCCAGAAAGGACCCCTCCCTCAAAGAAGCGTTGACAATCTCCTGAACCCAGCCCCGCGTCACCCCCCTGCTGGCCGAAACCAGCCAGGACGGCACGGGTCCAATAAACAGGTGGCGGAGCTCACAGCTCCAATGGCCTTGTCGACTTCATCAGGTGCTACCGGGTCAAACTCCTCCCACACAACAGGATCAAGATGAGTCCCTGTCATCTCGACTGAATCATTATCAGCCGATACTGCGTTCCAATTGGAGTCAAGGTCCGTCCGAATCTGGGCGATTTTATCCGCGAAAAACTTATTAAAGTCCTCAGCACTACCCTGCAAGGGTGCATCAACCCCCCATGATTAAGGAGGGAGTTAGTTACCCTGAACAGGGCAGCTGGGCGGGATTCCACAGATGCAATCAAGGCAGAATGATACGCGCATCTTGCCGCCTTGAGCGCCACCTGATAAGTCTTGATATAAGATCGGTCAGATACGGATTTACTTTTCCTCCATCGCTTCTCTAGGCGTCTCTTCTGGCGCTTCATCCCCCTGAGTTCCTCAGTAAACCAAGGAGATCTCCTGCGTCTGCTACCACAGAGATTTCGCAGCGGCGCAATCCGGTCAAGAGCCCCCTTCGCAGCCATATTCCAGGCCGTAACCAGGGACTCTGCCAATCTGTGAATGAGAGAATCCGGTATTTCCCCAAGCGTCCTCTGAAAACTCTCTGGATCCATCAGACATCTGGGGCGGAACCACCTAATCGGTTCCGCCTCCCTGCAGGGGAGGAGTGGAGCCTTAAAAACAAGCCGTAGCAGAAAATGATCTGACCACGACATAGGCAAAATATCTAAGCCCCTTAAATCCAGATCATTGCTCAACTGTTCTGAGAGGAATACCATGTCGGGAGTGTGTCCCCTCTCGTGAGTCGGACCCTGAACTACCTGAGTCAGGTTCATGGTTGCCATGGTGGCCATGAACTCCTGCGCCAACCCAGAGGATTAGCCGAGCAAAAGAAGATTTAAGTCCCCCAAGACAATAAGCCTGGGGAATTCAACCGCCAGCCCAGCGACCTCCTCGAGTAGCGCAGGCAGGGCTGTTGACACGCAGCTGGGAGGCAGCTACGCAAGCAACAAGCCCACCTGTACCCCTAGGTCCAACTTCACAAGGAGCAACTCACAACCCGCAATCTCAGAAACAGCGAGCCTGCGTAGGCTAAAGGTCTTCTTGGCTATAATAGCCACTCCCCCCCTTCCCTAGGGTCGTGGCTGATGCCATACCTGAAACCCGGCTGGACACATCTCAGAGAGAGGAACTCCTCCCTCCAGGCCCAGCCAGGTCTCGGTCACACATGCGAGGTCAGCCTCCTCATCCAGGAGAAGATCATGGATGAGGGGAGCTTTATTTACAACCGACCTGGCATTGAGCAGCAGCAGCCTGAGCCCAGGGTCCGGATTTCCCCCATCACTAGTACTTCGGGCTGAACTCACAGGGTCGGAGCAAGGGATCGCTTTTAAACAGCGAGCTCTTGTTCCCCGGGAATGGCCTACCCTGTGGCCCCCACCATATCTGCCTCTTCCCAGCAAGACCGGTATACTTTGGCCCTCTATCACCCCAGAGCCAGCGCCCCCCTCCCCCTCCGCCTCTGCCGCGCCAGGCAGGCTAGCCAGTCCATCCCATTCATTCCACTCAACCACAACTCCATCCATATCATTAATTTATCCCACCCACAAAAAAACCCGCCCTTTAAACAAACAAATTAAAACAATAAGCTAACAATCCATTCAACCCGATTCATTCCACAAACATTCAATCCCCCCCCACATCATTCAACATCTAACAAATCAATTTAAAATGGTATTAAACAAGTTAACTATTTAAAATTTGGACAAACAACAGTTAAAAAACAGCTCAAGAACATAATAACAAAAACAGGCATGCTAGATGTTAATGCTGCCGCAATGATTATAGCTATGCCTATATTTACGTGGAAACATTCAACTGGCTCCTTGAAGCACCTGATATCCAGCATGCTAATAATTTCCCCATGAGAAGCATAAAAACTCAGGTCTGTTTCAGGGTTTTTTTTTTCTAGTTTTTTCCCCTAGTCACTTCTTTCCAATGTCCAATTACACCCTCGCTATAGCGTCTCTATGCTAAAACGCAGCAGGACTTGATGCTAGCTTGATGTTAGCTGATATGATGTTAGCTTGATGTTAGCTGATATCTTGCTTGGCGCCCCCCCCCCTTTTGCTACAGAAACTTTTTGATATAAGGGTTCCTGCAAGTATGGTTCAGCTTCTGAGATTCCTTTCAGTTCAGGCTCTGAAGTCTTCTGTTCTTTCTCAAAGTGTTTTATTGCTATTCAGACAGCCCTCTGAAAGATTACAACAGGCAGCAGTCTGGTAGCAGCAGCAGACTTTGCTTCAGGGTTAATATTCCTTGCTTTCTGCCAATGGATTCTATGCTATAGAATATAACTATAACTATATTCTATGCTATAGAATATAACTATATTTGCTATGTGATAAATTGCTGTTCCCATTTGCTACCTTGCTTATCTGAAGCTTCCTCATGGAATTATAATCATAATCTTATCTGTTCTCTCATATGGTATTTCAAGCTAACTAGCTTTGTTAGCTACAGATGAAATCAGAATAAGCTCCATTATAACATATGGAAGAAAAAACCCATAGATTATTGCATGCTACATACTCTACATCCCGTAGCAAATTATTATTTTTTTTAAAAAAACTTTTCTTTTAAGCCAACTAATAATGCAAACTCACCAACACTTTGGTTTTACAAATGAGGATTAATGGGATATAGGAGACAAGAGTTTATGCCAAGTACTCACAATATAGGAATGTATAATGTATGATTGTTTTACAGTCATTTGTTTACAATAACAAAGTTACAATAACCAAGCCTTGAACTTGGCTATGGATAAACTAATCAACAAGGATTACCATAAAATGGGTTGATCAGTGACTCAAATATTTAACCCAAAATGAACAATTATAACTGCTTTTCCCTTACAGAAGAATAAGCTAGCATTTCTTTTATCACCTGCTTAAATAATTTTTTAAAGTTTGACATCATTCCAACATCTAAATCACAGTTTAGTCAATGTGATCAACTGGGGAAACTCTTCATATGCTTAGAAATAACAGTTTAAAAGGGGCCTCTGAAACAATGGGGAAATACTTATATTTGAAAGTATAACTTACATATTATTTACTGGGATTTAGATATTTTCTAGAAAGGAATATTATCTAACTCTTTCAGTCCATTACAAAAGTCTACATCTCTTTTTTCTCAGTCCTATCTAGGTTTCAATCATCATAGTACATTGGTTTTGAGAACAAATGGGAAAATAAAACTGAAGCACATTTAAAAAAAATCTGTTTCCATAATACTGGCTACATTATAGTTGTATTGCACAGGATTATTAGCATCATATCTGAATTCCTGGAACTCCCTAGATGCATTTCCAAGAAAAACCTCTGTGCATGGGATTATTCCTGGCAAATATTTGGGCAAATATTTCTTATAATTTTATTTTTGAAAGGGATTAATTCTTCCTTATCACCATTTTTTCTCCGTGGTTCATTATCTTGGTATTTTCCTATGTGCCAGCAATTTTTCATGAACCTACTGATTTTCAGTCCAAATTTTGTTACATTATACATACTTCAGTATATACTTTGTTATAAGTTGATTGACTGCTTGATTGATTGATTGATTGGTTGGCTGGTTGGTTGATTGATTGATGTGATTTATATTCCCATCTGGGCAGATCCAGTGCCACTTCCAGCTTCTTGTGCAGAATGCAGCTAGTATTTTCCCACCACCAAAATGGCGGTATTTATCTACCTACTCACCAATAATGCTTCTGAACTCTAGGTTGGCAGTAGCTAGGGACAAGAGATGGGAGCTCACTCCATCCTGTAGAGCTGGACTCAAACTACTGGAATGCTGGCAATTGCTCAGCATATCCAGCATCATTAAGCCTTTGTGCCACCATATCCCCTATAATCGTAGTAATAGCTAACATTATCATATTATTATCAGTAACATTACCTTTATCAGTTATTTTTTCTGGCTAACTCAGAGAAAGCGGAAATCTAACTACTAATATCTGTAAGGCCTTTCTTAACTCTAGAATTAGAAAGAGTAAGAAGAATACAGAACACTTCATATAGCACACTTATATTAAGCTTGTGCAATAATCTGACACATGCACATATTTAGAGCTAAGTAGAACTGAAAGTTGGACTTAAAAAAACAAAATGTTTTCACCTGTACTTTTGAAACACTGCTGTATTAAAGGAAAGGGTTAGGGTTAGGGTTTGCAGGACATGGCAAAAACAACAACAACCAGTAACTCAAGCTTATATTGAGTTACATAGCAAAGTATTTGCTTTGCTATTTTTTATCTCTAGTAAAAAGTTGGGGAGGGGGGAGGGAAATGCTGTTTAACACTTTTCTTTCAATTAGACCCTTTGAACCCTGTTTATTAAATTGTTACCTATATATTGTGACTTTGTTCGAGAAGTTACATGGCAATTATGTGTATCTCCCTTCACAGCAGCTTCGAGAAATGAAATCTCTGTTAAAAAGTCCATAATGTCAATATTCTGCATATCGGAAGAGGAGCAACCATAAAAAGGACAGTTATAATTGCTTTGCAAAGCATTACGTGCTTCTGAATGCCACCTCTAAACAATTATTAGCCCAAAGAGTTCTCGTCTTTTTTCCTTACACGATGAAAATTGGGTTAAACCAGTTTAGTCAGTAATGTAAGTTATATACCAATGTAGCAAATTGTGCAATATAAAAGTTATAGATTCATTACTTAGAAGTATAATTTATCAATGACTATTTTTGCTAATGAATCCTTTTCAACTAATAAATGTGCAATAAAATAATGTGATTCAGAATGGGAAGTAAAATTAGGAAAGCTCATTAAAATCAGTAGATATGCTATGAGTTCACTAGCAAGTAAATAATTTATCAACTGCACAATGCACTTTTGAGGAAAAAAAACAACCAACCCTATCCATAAATTACTTTTATTACTAAGCTAATTCTACTTTTGTTTAGAGGCATGCACATGCACACAGACACACAAACCCATACACACATACATAGCATAAAGGTCCAGAAAGTTTAATTGCAAATTGATTAACATGGAGCTCTGCTAAATAAATCAGCTGAAAGACATTTAAGTTGACACTATGCTAGGTGCTCAAATTAAAGGACTGTCCCGTCGCATTAAATACAGTACATTTGTCACTGATAAACTAACAGTCACTTATTTGAGCTGACAGCCAATGGAGCAGGAAAGCAATCTATACACTATTGGGTTTAATGCATATTAAACCAAGAATCCTAACATTAAAAAATGTTTCTGGATTTATATTTTCTCAAGGTGCAATATCAGGACAAGTCCCTGCAGTTTTCTTGGCAAGCTTTTTTTCACACAAATTGAGATTTGTGCATATATTACCTTTTTGTGGCAATTGATTTGCTTCAAGATGCAATTCAGGGTGTTGGTTATTCTATTTAAAGCCCTACATGGTTGGAGCCAGATTATTTGAAGGACCACCTCTCCCCAGTTACATCTACCTGGCTTAACAGAGTGGCATGGCAAAGTATGTTATGGGTCCCTTCTCTTAGGAAGTACCTCTGGTGGGACCCAAAAAAAGAGGTTTTTTTGTAGTGGTTCCTCCTCCCTTTGAATATCATTCCTCCAGAGAAAACATTGCCCCCAACTTTGATACTTTTCCCAAAGGCCCTGAAGACATGATTAGCATGGAACTGGTTAAGTGATTGGTGTTGGTAGGGCAGAGGGTTGTGGCTTTTTACATTGTAAAATTTTAATGTTGTAAGCCACCTAGAGTCACCATGTGTGAACATAAGCTTACCATATTAAGACGTTTAATAAATAAGTAAATAAAATGAGATAGAAGCAAGACAGAGAAGTAATGGATTTATTAAACAAGGGCTTTGGCTTGGAATAAATGGTATTAACATGCTGAAATGTGAACAAGAGAACGCTGTCAAATAAAACCTCTAATATACAGCATAAAAATCATTCAGTATATAAGTATAGGTAGTCCTTGGTTTGCAACAGTTCATTTAGTGATCATTCAAAGTTACAACAGCACTGAAAAAAGGGACTTATGACAGTTTTTCATACTTACGACTGTTGCAGTAGTCCTCTGGTCACATGATCAAAATTCAGATGCTTGGCCACTGATGCATATTTATGATCATTGCTGTATCCCAGGGTCGTGTGATCACCTTTTGTGACCTTGTGACAAGCAAAGTCAATGCGGAAGCCAGATTCACTTAACAACTGTATTGCTAACAAATGTAGTGATTCACTTAACAACTGTGGCAAGAAAGGTCATAAAATGGGGCAAAAATCATTTAACAAATGTCTCACTTAGCAACATAAATTTTGGACTCAGTTGTGGTTGTAAGTCGAGGATTGCCCGTATATTGAGGAAAAACAGTTTCTGCAGAGTACATTCAACAAGGAGCATTTATTTCTTCAGTCGTGCGTATGCCTTCATTCTACCATGTACCAAAAATAACACAAAATCCGTAGACAGTAAGTTCTCTGGTGCTGTAATGTCATGCATTATTCTGCATGATTTTAAAATAAATCCCATTGATCTTAGGGTTTAGTTTGTAATAAACCTTGTATAGCATCCTTCCACAGTGTTTTATGGTTCAGAGATTTTGCACTATGACTGCAATCCATAGAGCCACGAGTTATATACGGAGCACATTCTTTACAGGCAAGATAATGTGTAAGATATAGCTGGACAACTCATTGCCCATACACTCAAAACTATTCTAATGTTAGCAGTAAACGCAATACCTCTGTTATTTTCCCCCACTTTTCTAAACATGGATTAGAGAAAACAAGCAAATATTTCTCTCTTCTTTTCTTTGTAGGTAGCCTCCATATAGATTACATTTACCTCTAACCTTGCAAGTTTTATAAATGACGAGTAATGATCAAAGCCATCCCATTTAAAACTAATAAAGGATTAGATGAAAGGATAAAGGAACAGACAAAGAAGCTATAACTTAGAGAACTTTGCTGGTTCTAGAAGCCTAATAGGGTCAGCTTTGAATGAAAGACTATATCAGAAGTCCAAGGCTGTAAGATCAACAAGCTGGAAAAAAAAAATCCTAGAAGAAGGCAATAGAAACCAGTATTGCTAAGTAAACTCTATGGGTATATCTAAGTCATCAGGAGCTGACTAGGTAACAATTCAAACTAACTCTAAGGCTATCATAAATTATGGCCAAGGCAAAGAAGTTTTTATGACTCTCTGCTCCTTGACTGCTACTTTATCCTTTTTGCAGTTTAGCTATTTGTATAGTATTTCTTAGCAGATAAATTTTAGAGAATATCTAGCCTATGCTTACTGTTAAGGAGACATTTATCAAATTTATTGTGGTTGGCAAAACAAGTTTAGACTGGATTTGACATGTTTATCCATGTATTGAACTCTTCCGAAGGACTTTGGATAGGCAGCTATTGTTTGAGGATATTAAAATATCTTCATAGGATGTAAGCTGTTCCAAGTAAAGTTGCTTTCTGCAATTGACTGATGGTGAGTTTGTCAATGTAAATGGTATTCCGGTGGTGTTCCAGGTGTTTGGGGATTGTTAAAGTAGTACTATTGGTATTATTTTTTGCTTTCTTTTGCCACAGTCATTCTGTTTCTATTTGTAGAATTTTCTTCAGTTCTTTCTCTTCTATTCTGCTGTCTCCAGGTATTGTACATTTTTGTCTTTCTTATCAACAATTAAATTAGGTCTAGGATAATGTTGTTGTTCATTGCACAATGTCAAATGTTGAGTTATTTATACAAATAAATATAGATTTATTAGAATAAATAAATAAATAGTGGAGAAAGTTGGTTTCATTTTTGTCTTAGAGCTTGCAAAATATTAGCTTGGCATATTGGCAGCGAAGTACTTATGTGTGTGAATGAAGCACCATTTTTGTTTTGCTGTGGGTTTGTGGTTTTAGACTCTGCCTGTACCGCTTACATCAAATGACTCCACTAGTTAGATTTCTTTTTTTTTCAGAATTTTCCTTTCTTCCAAAAATTTGCTTTGTATTAATCTTGCAGTGTTATGCATACACATGGCAAAAACATGTGTTCATTATCTTCTCTTCATGATCATTTGAGCTTCTACTGAATTGTTCCCAGAGTATTTCTTCTTATGAATGCATTTATAAGTATTTGTTGCATCAAGCACATAATTATAAATCATGTAACTGCACAGAAACCCCAATTAACCAGAGCCACACACCACAAATAGCAAGCATGGCCTCCATTCCCTGCAATGAGTTTCATTCAGAACTTTGCATCCCCTTATGCTGGACATACTCTGCATTTTGCACACATTGTCCCATTAAGATAACTTACATCTATTGCTCCTGCCTACTTCTTATCTTACTTCATTGTTTGATTTTAGTTGCATTGGTCACATCATTTTGGACTAAAGAAAATTACTCTGGACTAGATAAGATTATTATTTTCTCTGGAACAAGCCCATCATGAATATTCATTGTTCAATGGTCCTTCATGGCAACCTTGCTCACCCACACATGCAAGGATGCAAATATCTTCTGCACATCATGCAAAAATAGATTTCTAGGATAAAATGTTGAAAGCTCAGCCTTCTTAATGAGAGAGAGAGAGAGAGAGAGAGAGAGAGAGAGAGAGAGAGAGAGAGAGAGAGAGAGAGAGAGAGAGAGAGAGAGAGAGAGAGAGAGAGAGAGAGAGAGAGATGTTGCCCAAGAACAGACTCTGTGGCCTTAATCATAGCACTCAATATCAAAGGAAAGGATTGTTGTGATGTACTAGAATGGAGCAATATTTCTCCATTAATTTAACACCTAATTTATTATGCTTAAACCCACTTGATTGATGGGAAAGTAAAATTCAGAGCTGGACCAGTTGCCTAATGCCAGATAATAAATGTTTCACTAATCCAAATTAATCTTTCCACCCAATATAAGATTATACAATGGGACCAAAGGGCCATCAAGAAGAAGAGTGCATGCCATCAAATCCAGCATCATTCTTTTTCTTTTTCAAATAAGACTTGATGGCAATTCCATTCTGCTAATTTGATTTTTCACTCTATTCCACCCTTTTGCTGAATTCTAGCTGATAAAAATGCAGTGAAGAGGAAAACTGTTGCATAAAAGTAATGACAGGAGCCCTGGTGGAACAGTGGTTAGAATGCAGTATTGCAGGCAAACTCTGCCCACAATCAAGAGTTCAATCCTGACTGGCTCAAGGTTGACTCAGCATTCCATCCTTCTGAGGTCAGTAAAATGAGGACCCAGATTGTTGGGACCAATATGCTGACTCTGTAAATCACCCAGAGTGCTGTAAAGCACTGTGTAGCAATATATGTCTAAATGCTATTGCTATTACTATCATAGAAAGGAATATTTTTTAGTCAGCCTATAATCATTAGACTCAAACAGGAACACTTGTTCAGACAGTAGAAAAAGCTGCAAAGGCAAGTGCAAATGTGACTCACAGAAAAGAGGTAGAAATTTGATCATGTGGTCATGACTGCCATTTTGACTTTTTGACATCTTCTAAAGATGCCCCCAAACTAATTCATCTATTGAAATGTTGTGATTCCCATCTGACTTGGTGCATTTAAAAAAAAAATCCAAATCAACATTGTAAAATAAAGAATTTTTTATTCACAGAATGAATTTTCTAGTCCTTTGTTTCATAAACTTTATATAGAATAGAATAGAATAGAATAGAATAGAATAGAATAGAATAGAATAGAATAGAATAGAATAGAATAGAATAGAATAGAATAGAATAGAATAGAATAGAATAGAACTGGAAAGGGCCTTGTAGGTCTTCTAGTCCAGCCCCCTGCTCAACCAGGAGAACCTATACTATCACAGACAAGTGACTGTCTAGTCTCTTCTTAAAAAATTCCACAATTTCTGGAGGCAAGCTATTCCACTGGTTAATTGTCCTCAATGTCAGAAAGTTTCTTCTTAATAATCCAGGTTGATTCTCTCTTTGGTCACTTTCCAACCATTGTTTCTCGTCCTGCTCTCTGGTGCTTTGGTGAACAACCTGGCCCCTTCTGCCTTATGGCAGCCCCTCAAATACTGGAATACTGCTATCATGTCTCCCTTATTTCTTCTTTTGTTTAGACTAGCCAAATCCAAGTCCTGCAGCCATTCTTTGTATGTTTTAGTCTCCAGGCCTTTGATCATCTTAATTGTTCTTCTCTGGTTTTTTTTCCAAACTCTCAACACCTTTTTTTTGTGATATGGTGACCAAAACTGGCTGCAGTATGCTTGTTAGCTAATAATGGCCTCTGAATCAAAACCTAAATGATGAAAAAGAACTAACTTTCCACTCCAGTCTCCTGCTAGCATGAGAACTATAAAATGGTCATCTCCTTTGAAATATGCAAATCACATATGTTTTGATGTATGCAAAACTGAGCTGAAACACTCAAACCTACTTTGAAAAAAAATTTTCCTTGGTCCAACCAACTGCAAGAATGATTCTACTTCATCTTTTTCAAAAAAATGATACGATGCCTTTTTTTTAAAGAACCAATGAAGAGACTTACAAAGCAACTTTGATAGCTTTCCCAAACCAATATGTAAGTTTTCTTAAAAGAACAAAATATTTAAATATATGCAATCTGCATAATTGCCTAAAACTTCTAAAAGGGATTCATGCTTGCATTTGCTTATATGAAAGAATATGTCCAATAAAGATATTGTAGTTGCAGTAAAGTAAAGCTAGCTTGGCAATCCTGAGTTTTCCCACTGAAAATATTGAGATCTGAAAAAGTAGAGGTGGGCTGAATATTTATGCCTTTCCTCTACTTACTTTTAAATACTTATATCTAAAGAGGATTTGTGTCTCTTCCCACGAAGAAAACTCCAAAAGTTGTGGAGCCAGCACTGAAAAGGATTTTGATTTGGTTAACCTGAAGTTTCCAGGGGGAAAAGGGTTCAGAGGATTAGCTGCAGAGTCACTGTGAGGAATATGCTAGGCATCTGTCAGATAAGGTCTCTTGGATTTTATCCATTGGATTCTAGCCTTGAAGCAGATCCTATGGAAGTGACTAAGATTGCTTAG